>JAFBJQ010000086.1:75383-90283 GCA_016785345.1 Trinectes maculatus
ATGATAAGGTTCCCTATACTGCGTCCCATATGGCGCACAGAAGGAGGCGCTACATTCATATTAAGTGTTTTTGTCCATCTTTCAATTCTGCACTCATTTTGTTTCAGCAGATAGAGCAGAATCCAAGGTTTAGTCCTTGTTCTTTTCCCTGTCGTGCAATCTGCCTGCAACAAAAACATCACAACTCTGTTGGCAGGAAATGGACTCAAGTGCAGTATTGTCAGTGTCAGAAGAGATAGAAAAAATTGAAGTATTAAAGCCATAATGGAAAATGTACTAACAACTTTGGTGATGAAGTATCATGTCTAAAATTTGCTGTACTGTAAAGTTACTCATATTCTGTCCATGATCATCAAAGAAAGTGACGTCACACAAAATTCTCCAACGTGAGCTTTCATCTGTTGCTTTCTGTTCTTGAAAACAACAGGGTTTTTATTCCTCTGACTTCAATTTCTTTTGTCTTTGAAGACGCTAACAAACGGTAAAAACAACAATGCAGTGTTATTGTGAAAACAAACTGCTGGCATCATCTCAAGGCTTTTGACTATTACCGTTGTCTTTTGGAGCCTGTGTGAGTGACTCGTCTGAATGAGTGACACACATTACAGCTGCATCAACCAAACTCACAACGCACATGTGTCTACACACAGGTCTGTGCTTTAGCCCGATCACAAACTTTATCATTTACTGGCTCCATTACTAACGTTATACTGTAATTTATTATCAGTGCTTGTTACAGTCATATCATTATTACCTGTGATAATGAGTCACTGGCCAACTCTGCCTTTGAATCATGCAATGAGAAATAACCTAATTTGTCTTGTTGAGGTATGAAGATTTGTTGTGTGATGGTAGCTGCGAGTAATTTACTGTGTGTAAGTGTTTGTGTGTGTGTGTGTGTGTGTGTGTGTGTATGAATTAATTTATTCCCATGTGTATTTGTGGCAGTACACAAAGGCAGTATTAAACTCGCTGCCTGGCCTTGTGGCTGTTGTGTCTGATGGGACTCAGTCAAAGCCAGCGTTTGTGATTTAGTGGTTATGTGCCGAATGCATCACTATCCGTCTCTCATTTCCTATCACCTAACAAAAACTCCCTCAGCCCTCAGCCTCCCCTGAGCATTTTCTTTTTTTAGTCACCCTACCCTCTGGGCTGCCTCACAGGCTACAGTGTCTATCTAGCTTTAATGGGGATATTTTTTTTCACCCTTTCTCCTTTTGAACCAGTTACAGCTAAAATCTCTGGATCGACCGTATTAATTGGTGCTTTTGAATGATGCATTGTGACTGTCACAGCAACTCCACTGAAAAACGTGATATTTAACTTGTTCTCGTGAAACCTCCAAATCCTTGCAAGTAATTAGAACATGTAGTTGTCATATATGCTTGTAAAGCTATCCCTGCACGTCAAAGCCTAAGCTTAGCTGTAGCACTGCTGCTGCACTTTGCTGTGTTCATATATTGAGCATGAGCCTTTGAAGAGAGAGCAACATCACAACCTGCACAGACAGAACCTTTAGGTCCCTGAGGTCACAGTCCACAGACTCCCATTGTTTTTGAAAATACATTAAAAACAACCGCTTGGGGCATTTCTCAACTATTTCCATTTGTTGGTACTATAAAAACCAGCTCCCTGTATATTTGATTTTATAAGAGAGGTTAAGGGACGGCAGCTGTCCCGTTGCCTAATGTACAGAAACAGTTCAAATTGTTGAACGTTTGATTGGTGTTCCACACGGCTCTGCTCTAGGGCCTCTTTCTTTTAGCTCGTTCATCAATAAAGTACATGTGATTCACATCAGATTGTATTACTAATAGATCTCCTAAGTATTTTTTTTTTTTTTTGCAATTATTAAGTCAGACAACATCCAAACCATGTTGACTACATTGACCAGTTTTCACTGATCCTAAATACAAACCCTAGTAGATCTGTTTTCATCAACACAATGTGTCACTGCACTGTCTATTGTTTTTGGGCTTTTTTCACAGGGTCATCGGATTAGCCCCAATCTCTCCTTCTTTTCTCAGTGTCCTTGTTACAGTTCCTTTTTCTGGCAAAGAAAATGACTTTATCTTTTACAAATATACAGCAACGAGATTTTGTTTGTAACCAGGTGCAATTCCACTGTCATTTTAAAGCATTGCATTTGAAGTATTAGTTTTCACCAGTGACAGAGGTTGACAGAAAAAAAAAATGTTCAGACATCTACCTTGTCATTTCATTCAGCATATGTGCCCTGGACAAAAAGAAAGTGCCACGTTCTGTTGTCAACACACTCACCTGCTGTTGTCAGTGGCTGCAGGCTAGCTTTGGGCATTAAGTGGCACATCAGACTGTTTTGACACTACTCACCATACCCAATCCCCGAGTTCAGCCTGAATGTCAGTTAGGAGAATAAATGTGGAGAACACAAAACTAAAAATGGACTTGTTGTAGATGTATTTTTTGGGGGGGTATGGGTATGTAATTACAAGAGAATCTTATAAGGCGCAAAATGTCAAAGTAATGTTGAAGAGTCACACATTCACATGTCCATCCAGCCATGTACAGTGTATGAATATGAATTTGAGTGGTTCCTGCCTATGGCACTGGCTCAATGGAAGGACGGTCAACTGGCAACAACAGGCTGCTTCCCATCTTTTAAACTACTGTAAAACTAATATGGTAAATGAATGTACTACCCTGCTACATGTTCATCCTTTGGATGATCAAAAATTAAAAATACTTTCCACCAGAACCAGAATTTTCCTCACAATTTGTCATGTGAATCATTTTGCATACTCTACAGTTCCAAACAGCAGCAACCCAGACACGATAATGTGATAAGATTGCAGGCACGTGATGAAAAAGCTTACATTACCATCTTCATTGTGTTTGATCCACTGTCCTGCATTGCATACATACACTGCACGTATCTAATTTCTGCATGATGAGCATTTACATGTCACCCGTTTTTCTCAATGCAAACATATGCTGACAACATAATTGTTTCTATGAGTCCAACATATGTATGGAATATGGATTAGGTATCAGACAGACTGTCCTTTTTTTATGAAACATGTTTTTTGTTTTTATTCTTTAGCAAATAATAGTTTATGTTTACAGAATAATGCATCATTTACCGACTTATTCTATTTACTGGGTTCCGTAGCACAAAACCCATGGACATTTTTCTGTTTCCTAATCAATGTGTGATACAGATATGAAGAGTATATGTATTGAGTGTGTTTTTTATGTGCTGAAATTTCAGTTTTTCCCCACAATAAATCGCACTCCTGCCACATCAGGCAAATATTTCTGTGCTCAGCAATTATTTCCTGCAAACACCCAGCTATTAATACACATTTCATCATTTCCAGCGCAGTAATTTCTTTTCCAATAATATTTTGCTCCTCTTTATTCTTAGTATTTCATATGAGGCATGTGTTCTCACACCCTTATGATCGCTCACTTATTCTTCTGATCAGGCTTCCCCTCATTCTCTCCCTCGCTCTCTCTGTTCGCTAAGCTTTTAGATGGAGGGGGCGAGAAACCCCAAAGCATGAATCATTAAAAGATGTGAAGAGAAAAATAGATCACTGCAGATGCACCTGCAAAAATAACAGCGTGTGATGAAGGGAGAGGGAGACGGGGACGGAGGAAGTGGGGGAGGGTAGCATTTGACTTGCCTTCCCATCATATAAAAAAAAGGATTTGTTCTTAACTGCAGCGAGTCTGTCTTTTAAGTGGCTTTCACAAGCAAAGCAGCACAAATACGCTGCTGATCATCGTTTACAAGATCATATCCTTATCAACACGTTTAGTGGGTTTTATATATTCTGCTGAATATACTGAACTTTAGAATATGGATATAAAGGCATCACATTAGTGAAGGACAAGGATGAGTTGAAAATGATGAAAAATAGCGTAACACATACAAGAGCACAAGAGAACCGTTTTATAAATATGACATGATCTGCTGCACTTTAATGAAAAATACAACTGAAGAGGCTTTTGGACTCGGTCCATCCTTCAGTTATTTGTAGTGTGCACTGTATAATTGAATTTCTATTCAACAGAAATGTTATACAGAGTGAATGGAAGTGCCACAGCAGTGTGAATGTGTAATGTGCAAATGCTGCAGGCCACTCAACAATAGCGAACATACAAAGTGTCACTCTTCAGGCAGTCACCCGTCGTTCTGAGGTGTCAGTCGTATTGAGTGTTTCATGTTTCGCCCAGGACGCTGCAGCCAAATGATGCATTTAGCAAAGAAACAACAAAATGCATAATGAAGCTCGGAGCAATTTCAATCGGGACAAGTACAACTTGTCTGCGCTGAATCCTCTTTCATTACACCCTGAAAACAATTCAGTCGGTGTCGATCATTTACACTCTTCACCTTATGCTTTGGAAATGTATGTTCCTGCATATCAGTCCAAACTGGGACATGTGACTATGAGTATGCATGGTGCCCTGAGGATAAATCCTCTGGACTCTAGTGATCCCTTTATGTATTTTGTAATGCCATCATGAGGTTACAGTTTGTGGTTTTGAGAGAAATCTGTTGCCTACAGCATGAGGTAACTACAGTAATATAGTATAATAATAACAGGAGAAATCAGATATTGCAGATTTTTGTGATTATGAAAGCGGATTCTTCTTACAACCTTCAGAAAGCATGCAATCATGAAAGTCTTATCCCTCTTAGCCTTGTGATATTTTCCTCCAAGCATCCATGAAACCTCCAAGCACATGTGCTCCGGACGCTGTGAATAGTTTTTGAAATAAAGCAGACTATTAAGTGAGGTGGAGGTCTTGGAGGCACAGAGATGGAAAGCTGGATACATAAATAAACACATCATCCCTAATGCTCCAATTTCATTCCATGCCTGTGTACATGAAACCCACATTAATAACGCTTTTATGGAGCATCTGTGCAAGAGAATTTGCAGATTATTATTAGAGGCCGTTTCATGACTTTCAGGTGTCGGCTTTAAGGGAAAGAGGTTAAATTACCTGTCATTAGACCACCTCTGCTTCTCACTGTGAAGTCGAGACCTGTGGGTAATTATTCCTCTCAGCCCCCGCGGCACATGAGACGGTCGGTTTATAGCTTCATGTGGATGTGTGCTTCTGGCTACGCCATCATTAGATGTATCTTTTATTAGAACTGTGTTAAAGGCGGCTGAACTGATTAAGACTTTGCTGAGACTTTACAGATGATCCCTTTTGTTATAACGTTTAGGAGATGTTTCCACATTCCCGTTCCAACTTTTGATCATCAGTTGATTATATTAAAAAACAGTGGACTAACAATGTAATGTCTTCTCATAAAAGAAAAAAAAAATCACTGACATATTAGATTTCAAATTAATCACCCATTACAGTTATTTCAGGTGAATATACATACCCTTATTCATTTTTGTGCATTTGTTCTAAACTAAAAAGCACTACCGTAATTGTATTTTATTGTTCTGTCATGGGGCAACATTGTAGACTTTATTTCCCAACAGTATATTATATATTAAGCATTGTTTATTAGTAGTAGTATTTTAACTCAAAATAAAGCAGATTTTTAGGCCAATATAAATATCACTCTGAGAGATAAAAATATAAAAACATTTATTTACATTTACATTGACCTTCCAATAAGGATCCATGAAACTGCTTATTTAAGAGAAGAAGATATTTAGTGTTAAAAATAGATTTTAAAATGAGCCAGCATCAATATTCAGCAACATTATTCTATAACATTATATCAGTCTACCTGCTGCATACAGTAAAAAAGAATAAATGGGCCTTGGTACAATGTAATTAAAAGTGAAAAAAAGCTTGTGTATGAGACAGCTCTTTTGAAGTTTTTAAACTCAACAGAACAAAGCAGCGGGGAAACATCGTAGCTGATAAAGATCAGTGCAAATATTATAAAAGGGATTTTCAGTCATGAATATACAGTACATCGAGTACCCTGGAATCCGGTCTGCGTAAATCAGTGACAAGTGTGTTTTTTTTTTCCTTTATTGTACTTCAAAAGGTTTATGTCCCACATACTCTCCACTCTTTCCACAG
This sequence comes from Trinectes maculatus, assembly GCA_016785345.1. Taxonomy (NCBI): domain Eukaryota; kingdom Metazoa; phylum Chordata; class Actinopteri; order Pleuronectiformes; family Achiridae; genus Trinectes; species Trinectes maculatus. The sequence goes on from JAFBJQ010000086.1 coordinate 81,435, forward strand.
AGTTTCATCAGATCCAGCGTTGTGCTGTTTCGCTGCAAACAGTACTTTATTGTCTTTCTAATGTTCTTCAGATTGCCTCCCTTGAATAAGGCAGACAACGCACTCATCATATTATCCAGTGAGGAATCCAAAAAATAAAAAGAAAGAAAATAAAATAAAACTCGTCTGGCTGGCTGGTGTTATTGCCATTGCATCACCTTGACTTCACTTTAAGCTACTTAATTGCTGCTCGTGCTCCGACTATGAATAAAAGCAGTGCGGCTGCAACATTTTACATACCAGGACCACTCAGATTGAAACATTGACCTGCTTGGTATATTTTGGAGTCTACTACGATTCAGCTACAATAATACTAATAATACAACAACAATTTCTTCAGATAACTCATTGGGCTTTTGTTTTTGTGGTGTAAGTGGCTGCACGCATCCGGAGGTGAAGCTGAAAGAATGCTGCCATGTCGCTCATATCCCCTGTCTCTCCGGTGACTCCTTGTGTTCCTGTCGTATATGTACCATGCAGCTATCGATTCCAGTGAAATGGCCTTTGACGAGACGCTGGCGCTGAAGCAACAGCACATATTGCACTCGGTATTGATCACAGTTCCTGCTCTACAGAACCTTTCCATGTTTGTTTATTTAGGTCCCCCGGAGTGTTGACGGAGGACGAGCATGTCAAACCAGGTGGAGAGAGACCAAAGACCCCATAAGTGAATCATCCAGTGCTGTCCGCTATTGATCGACATCCCCAACGCTGAGGTCACTGAAGTCCAGACTTATGTTTCTTCTTTTGTTTTTTTTCCAATGGCTTCATAATAAAAGTTTTGAAATTTAAACCTTACATTTACTGACATGTAGAGGGAGTCGTGAATGATCTTGTCTTACGGTACCGATTTGTGTAAAGTTTTTAAAATACAGGGGGTCCTCGAGTTACGACGGAGATCCGTTCCTGAGAATGTGTCGTAACCGAATTTCGACGTCGGAACATACATTCATAGGTAAGGTAGTTACAAAGTTGTGCCACTAGATGTCGCTATAACACCACCCTACACTGAGAGTTTACTGTGGTGAATTGCCTTTTGTCACAGTAGGGGTTGATATCGCGAGTGTAATGAGCATTTCCTTTAGATTTCTGATATCAACCATGTAGACCCTGTTTTGTGAAAAAACCTACGGTATCGCCACAATCCCGAACCCATCTGCCGCTGCACCCCCCGCCAGCCGTCCATTTCACATAAGTAAACACAACGCAGAGTAGCCTAACTCTGGAGGTGTTGGAGAGCCGGCAGGCGCGCTGAGAGACAGAGAGAGCGCTCACCAACTAGTTCCCATGCAAAGTCTGTACATATTTACGGGGCAAACCGCTTAAGCCAAAACAAGGAAGTTCACAGGAGATGTGTCGTAACCACGAAAACAACGTAACTCGCGACCGTCGTAACTCGAGGACCCCCTGTACGTGATAAAATGAGGACTGGACGACCTTATTTTTAGTGACATAGGGAAAGTACTGTTGTGGTGGCTATTAACAATCACATATGAACTCCCAGTGACAAAGATGAACTGCATCGGTCATGTACAGGAAGGGGGAGGATCGTAGGGGAGAAAAGGAGGCGTCTGATAGATACAGAAAAGAGACGGCGTTAGAGATCAGACAGGAAGAGCAGCTCAGGATGGCATCAGCATCATGTCCCAAAAAACTGACTGACCTGATTACGTTTAAACAACACAAGTCTAATTACCACAGAGGCATGTGGTTTTTGGCAAATACTGTACAGCCCATGGGCTTAATTTGACTGCGTTATATTTAACCCCATTCACATGCATTAACGACAGATAATATATGCTACAGCTTTCACTAGTGCTTTCCAAATCTATTCAAATGTGCATGAAGCACGGGGAAATGGAGCAAGGTCAGTATTTAGACCTTGGTGTCTCTGAAACTCAACACAAGGCCGCGCAGATCCAGAAAGAGCTCAAATGAAAAACACATAAAGCTAAGTTGCAGTGGAACAAACATTACTAATTAGCATTAAAGACTTGAGCTTAATTAAGGAAAGTCTATATGTTAGTGAGACAGTCTGTTAGCGTAGCACTGATTAAATCTCAGTTATGGAAATAAGTTAATTATGCATGCAAATGAGAGCAGATGTATATCTTTCAGTCCGACACCGCACGGCGGTTTTCCGCTCGCTGGGGGAAAATCGGGATTTCTGCACCAGTGAGCTTCACCCGCGTCAAACTGCGCACATCAAGCTGTCGCTCATCGAACCACTATATCCACTTAACCATGGGGATTCAGTGAAACCACACACTCCACGCAACGGCTTTCCAGAAAATCCTCGACCTAACACATGAGACTGTGATCATGTCTCATGCAGATTTAGTTGTTTACTCCTGAACCATTAATTATTCTACTATTATTACTAATAATTACTCAATTCTTCACGTTTCGTCATTATATATCTTCATGTATGTTAAAGTATATTTTGACGAGGACAGTGTGACATCCAAAACGACTTTCGCCACCTAACACCACAACCTGGCGTGGGATTGTGGGATTCGTTCCCTGCGCTGCTCCGAAATCCTCATTTCTAGACATGCCTCACCGCCAGGTGCTTTTCCAAGTTGTCACAAGGCCCGTCAACGATGGTGACATTCAATTACTCCGTCAGTGCCTGCCATCACCAACGTGCCTCAGCTGGGGCGCGGGAGGTCACTCCATCCCTTCTCCGATTGGTTGCTTTGGCCGGCGAGGTTTCACAGTCTGAAATGAGACACAGAGGCCATGTGCCAGGGATCATGGCTACAATGAAACAGGACTTGACCTTTCTGATATTCTCCAATACTGCAGACAAAGGAAAAAAAAAATCTCTGTGCACGTGTGTTCAGGCAACGCTGTGTGTGCTGTACCGTGTATTCACGGTTCCACAAGGTTTTTAGAGTTGGTCAGAGGTGTGGAAGTAAACAACTACACAAAGATCCATGTGTCTACATCTGAAAACACGGTCCCACCCCGACAGTTAATCAGTTGCCAGACGTTTGTGTTGTGTCAAAGAAAGATCACTGTGTCCTTGTCGGCTTGAACATCTCCAAAGACCTTACAGATTCTTAGTTTGAGGGAGGTTCATTGAACTATTATCTTATGAGACATTACCTTTGGAAGCTAATTAGTCTTGACATTTCATTAATATGGACAGATACGATGCAGTAATTGTGTGTGTGTGCATTTATTGGTGCATGAATACACAAGTTGTGTAGTCTCTGTGTTTAAAACACAGTTTGGCATGTTTTCTTTTATGATGTTACAAACAAACAGCACCAGACCAGCTGGGAACAAACAGAAAATCCACATAGGGACGGCAACTAATGAGGAGAACTGGCTTTGTACTGATGGATTTCACTGCTTTCCCAGTTTCTGACCTTTGTATATGTCCCCGTTGTGGTGTGTGTGTGTGTGTGTGTGTGTGTGTGTGTGTGTATAGAAATTGAACTTTGAATATTTGTACACAAGTAAATCAACCTCTTCAACATACTAGCAACCCATCTAATATACTATTTACTGTCATTCAATTTAATGCAAAAAATAAAAAATTGTATTGAGTTGTTCCAACAAGTCTACTTAAGCTTTTTAAGCTAAACACACCTTGATCGTAATGGACACACACACAGAAACAAACTTACAGACCTTAATTAGCTGGCCAGTGCTAATGCTAGTATCATTAACAATAGCTTTATGGGTGTTTATGCCACTGAATATACACTCAGCAGTCAGGGTTTGATGAGACGTCAGGATGTGACAGCTGTCAGATTGTTGTCCACTAATTAACATCGGCATTGTGCGAGATTCTCAACTTGCTAATGACTTATGACTCCCATTGTCACTCATCTTTTTTTTATTATTAACCCAAACCTGACATGAAAATGTGACATGTTTTGTCCATTCAGAAAACACGACACCTGAACTCATTAGCTGTGACTGGAAGTGTGAGCTGAGCCATGTCACAAACTGTCCTCAGTCAAACGCAGTAGAGTTACAGCAAATGTCACATGTCATACAACGGCCATCAGCCCTTGTCATTAACGGAGACTTTGGCTTTTTGAAAAGTTAGCATGTAAAGCTGCCGTCAGTCACCCGAGGGATGCAGCTGTCAGTCAACATTCCATTCTCATGGTGTCTCCGGTGCTGAATTTCAAAGGATGAGTCAGAACCTAATAAAATTACCAGTGTGACTATTTCATCATTGCATCATGGAGAGAGAAAGGTCCGTTTTTATTATGCCAAGGGGACTATTTCACATGTGACAACCCCCAGCTGAAGGGTGACAGTGTCCTAATGTCACTGACCTATTAAAGGTGCCAGGTATTTTTATTTCTGTGGGTCTAAAATTTTACTGACTGTCCCACCTGCAAGCAGAACAGATGTCATCCCTCCCGGGCACCACAAAGTGCTGGTGGATGACGCATCTGTCAGAAATCATATTAATCCATATGATTTTTGGATGCCTGGATTTTAGTCTGGACTGGAGGTGACAAAACATCAAATCTCGACCTAAACCTGTCTTTTGATGTTAAATCAAGGATGTGTTGACACATGTGACACATGTTAACTGAAATTGTATTTTAAAAATGCACTGTGAATAAAATACAAGTTTATTTTACAGCCATGAAATTTCGAATTAATAGTGTAAAAATACTAAACATATGCTAATTAGCAAATGCAATCATTATCTCCTGGTTCTGATTGATAATAACACCAATTAACTCATTATTGTATCAATTTACACGTTTCATTTTAGTTAAAGAATTATTTTTAATTCTCTCTCTCTCTCTCTGTCCAGATAAAAAACAGATCAGGGATCTGGTGAATCACCTGGAAAGCTACAGCTAAGCTACATCAACAGGACGGTGCTAGTGCACACCTGTGTGAAATGGGCAAACGGAAACGTGCACATAATTCTTCATGACTTTAATAAGAAGTTAATAAGCCTCCGCATTTCCGAGACTTTCATTAACGTGACTGATGATCAGTAAGCGGAAGATGCTCTCTGTGCGCACCAGAACTGTAGAAAACACTGAAAACAGACCAGGAAAGAATAACAGTGTTCGAGAAAAGCTTAATTACACCGAGCTAATGGCCGTTTCTCCAGGACAGAGTAAAGCTGACAAAGTGTTTTGCTCAGTAAACCCCCATTAAGCAGATAACCGAGGCTCCGTTTTAATGCAAGGCTTTGAGAAAACAGTCCAGTCGAGTGCAGACAGATAAACAGTTGGATACCTTTTCAAACGCATGCATGGTCCTTTTTAAATGCATAAATGGTACGATAGATTAGCCTGGCTAGGCACTTCTCCTCTAGTTTTCAACCCACTGGGTTCCTGGGAAGATAATTCCACCCTCCTCCAGTCAATCAAGTATTTCTTCACTTTCAACTCGAGAATCCTCCAGCTCGAAAGACCAAGGAAAACCGACTGAGGCAAACTTATACGCGGTGATGTCACAGAAGAAGACGCCTCCAACTCCAGCACAGTGAGATGATTCATTGAACTGGTTGACAAAATGAGTTTAATGACATGAGGTCCCACTATGTCACTGTCCTTCAAAGTGTCCTCTGTTGGACCCAACAAGAAAGATGTTCAGCGTTTTAGTACTTACACTCCTCGTTTGGCAACAGTGTTCATTAGATTATGGACAAAAGAAAGGCCCTTCCATTTAATGCCCTGCTATTAGTCTTTCTAATAGACTCTTGATAAACGATCTTGGTGATTTGTTTTCCTTGGTTGTGCAGTTGAGGGTTTAGGTGCCGAGATGGCTGAAGGGATGCTTCACGCAATGCAATTTTTTTTTTCTTTTTTGCATTTTTATTTTGTTTTATTTTTTATTATTGAAACATTTACAAAGGCACAACACAAATTTACTTTACAAACCATTAGTAAAAAGAAAAGTCACACAAACAAGTCCACTGCTGAAGTGAGCCGCAACGCAGCAACCACAGCGACACAGGCTACAAATAACCCATAATGCTACATTACTTCTGTAATATTGCCAGTGTAAATAATGTCTGTCATCATTAATTAACACATAATTGTCTTGTCTTAAAGATAAGACACATTTTATTCAATTGATGAATTCACTAATACCATACTGAGTGTCAAGTAACTGAGAATGGCCAACAATTAGCAACCATCCAATTGTCATTTTAAGCTCCAGTACCCTCGAACATTCAACTTTATTTACTGAAACAAGAACAAATACTTTATGAAAGTTGAAGAACTTTTTCTTCCTGTGGTTTGAAAAAAAAGATGAACGGCTGCTCTTCAGTTTTCTTTCCCGGCAACAGTCTTCTGATTTAACGCCCACTTTCTCTGTAACTGCACATTAACAACATTGTCATGTCAGCACTGTCTTACAAATGAAAAATGTATGTATGTATATATATATATATATATGAATAGTTGGAAAAAGAAGAAAAAGAAAAGACAATCAAAATGTCTAAAGTGATTAATTAAAATACGTGTCTACAGTTAGGGGAATCAACCAAACATTACTAACAGCAGCATTAAATTACATTACTATTAAAAAAAACTTAAACATCTAAAACTCAGGGTTGAATGTTTCCAAGATGCACCAAAGTTGAAAGCAATGGCAGCAGGTGTAAGGCGGCAACAAATGTTGTAAATAGGAACTCATGAAATATGGATGGTCTTGATTGCAGAGGAACAAGCAACACCAGGTGCCATTAATTCATTCTGAAGAAACTCTCAATGGTTGCATGAACTATTCCGGCCAGCATCCTGCAGTATTCCAGTTGTCTCAGGGAGCTGCTTCCTCTTTTCAACTGATTACACTCAATATTTCAAGATTCAGCAGTAAGATACAGGTTATGAAATATACATCCTCACATATCTAAATGTGTGATGAACCATTCATAGAAATGATGTTGTTTATCTGTCCACCAACAGCATCTGTTATTTTGTCGACTTGTTGCCCATGGTCGCCCATCCATCTGCCTGCTCACCTGCCCCTCATTAGCCCACGTCCCCCAACAGCTACAACACAACACAACACAACACAACACAACACAACACAACACAACACAACACAACACAACACAACACAACACAAAATACAACATAAAATAACTTTGCTTGTTTGTATGAATGTTAGAACGGACACGTCGTGACTCACTAGCTGCAAACTCCAGCCCAACTTGTTCTTCTGTCACACAGACGAGGCTTGATAACTCATCCCTTTGCTGTCTCTCTTTCAGTCACAAATCTATACAGCTCTTTAAAAGACTGAGGGATCACTGACACTGTATTCAATGTCGGCCAATTCCTGTTTCAAAGGGTAATCGATAGAAGCAGGATGAGCTGGCAGAACGCGTCTGACACCACACCAGACACTTGGTGGAGTCTAATGACAAGCTCCAAGTTAAATGGAGATGGCATTTCTATCTGCAGTCCTCATGTCACGGCTCACGATGTGGATCTGGTGGCAAAGATTCACCGTAAAGTCCCATCTATTAAGGCTCATTGCCGTGTCCCTCAAAGCCACGATACCTTAAAGTGTCAGACGCTGACAGTCCATTTCTCCACTTTCTCTTCACTGGTTGAAAGTTTGGATTGGTAAAAGGGGGATGGGGTGGGGGGGGGCGGGGGGGTTGTTTGTTTGTGAGAGTGGTATGGCGATGCGCGGCATGGGGTGAGAGATATGACACTGCAGGAGAAAATCAAACCCATTAAAGCTTTGCGGTATTGGTTTTTGGGGTTTGGCAGGTAGCGGTAGTGAGTGGGGAAAAGAGGCTATATGGAGGGAGCAAGTGATGATGTCGATGGTGGAGGAGGGAGTGAGCTCCTGGAGGCGCCTGTGAAAATCAGTGGCCCCCTGGGAGACCAGCTGAGCTCAATTACCAGGAGAATACAGTTGCAAAGGGAAGCCGAAAGGATACAGCATCGATCTGTCACACGCTGACAGCGGGGGGGGAGAGAGAGCAGCACAGGCGGGGGGGGGGGGGGGGGAAGGGGAAAAAAAAGAGTAAGGGGGGGGGGGTATGGAGGTAAAAGAGATGAAATTGGAAAAGGGATGAGAGGCAGAGTAAATAGTGAGGGAAAGGAAGGAAGGTCTGAGTGGGGAAAAACAAATTCTGCCCTTTAAAGCTGTGTTATAACATGCGTGCATATGTTGCATTTATAGTCAGAGACAATAGTGTATATCTTTTTTTTTCCACTTTATAATATAAAGTATATATGAATAATCAAGCATTCCACACTACAAAATACTACCACATTTGTTGGAGTGAAGTTGCACGCAAAGCAAATAGTTAAGTAAGGAAGTCATTTCCCTGACAAATTCATTCCGGACCACGTTGCACAAACACTAATCGAACCCTAACCCCAATGAAAGTCTGTACACGCAAAGCTACATTTAAAACAAGTGACTCAATTCTAATTCTGAATTCAGCACAATAACCTACTTCAAAGCAAAAAGCCCGTTGAAATCCCTCTGGCAAATCTCACATTAATTATTAATTGATTTGTGTTGTAACTCTGCTCCATATACGAAACGTACAACCTATTTTCCTATTTATATTCACATCCTCTCGATTGAATCTTACCATCGCGTTAGCGCCTCCTGCGCCGCTGCTCCACACTCGTAATTATGCAGCACCAGTGAAATTTAAATGAAAATCTGATGAACTTGGAACTTTGCAGCTGCCACTGCAGATGTCTCCTGTGGGCTAATGAGACTGTGAAAGAAATGATGCATCTTCATTATTTGAGACTTATCCGAGCATTTTTGAAAAAGACGGAGTGATAAACAAGAAGAAGTTGATCGTAAAGTTGAGTTACCTTCTG
>JAFBJQ010000086.1:90350-145831 GCA_016785345.1 Trinectes maculatus
ACGTACACTGTGGTAGCTGTGTATTAACCAGGTAGTGTTCTGACATTTTCAATTACGAACAGAAAAGTAGTCGAGGTAACTGTAATGTGTGGAAGTGCAAGACAAAAAGATACGAAGCAGGGATTTTTATGAATTATGTTAAAGAGACGGTGGATCTGAGTACATCTGATAAAAAAAGAGAGACATGGCCTGAGGGGGGTGAGGCGTGAGGATACTACAGGCAGAAGATCTGAAAACACAAGCGCAGGGAAGACACTAAAATGAACATGAGTAACATGAAAGCCTGTTAGGCATGACTTCATACCACAATAATAAAAGTATCTTTGGGCAAAAACACGACGCGGTATTAGGACGGTTATGTAACGCGCTGTAAGTCGTTGATGACTTACTTCAACCGTTCCAAACAGATGTGCTGTCTGCCCTTGTCAGTACCTTCACTTTAAAGATATTTATTGTCATCAGCGGATGCATCAGAGAGACTGGCAGAGAAATGGCTCCGCCATTAACAAGCAGAGTTGTGCTGCCAGGATCGAACCTAAGCTGTGCCAGTAAAAAGTCATGGCGCCCAATAGTATTCGATAATATGCTACTGGACGACTAAACCTTGGCTTATATTGTCTAACCCATCTTTATATGCTCCCTGCACAGTTAGAATTTGTGCTTTGTCAGAGATTTTATGTATTTCCGCCAATTTGCCATCCATGAATCCAACAGATACTACGACGGTACAGTCCTGGATAAGGGAGGGCTAAACAATATGAGGTCATTGATTGAATAAAAAGGAAAACCGCACACAACTGAGAATCGTGAAAACTCAGAACAACACAAATTGTTAGCTATTGACATTTTAGTTTTGACCCAAGTGGTGGACCAGCCACAAGACAGGCATTGTTATTAACACGAACTAAAATGTCAATAACGCCTGAACAGTTCTTTGCAGAGACGTAATGAACCAAATCGCCTGGTGCGGACCAAAATAAGTATTTTTTTTGTGTCCTTCATACAGATAATATATATCACAAAGGTCTCAGAATCAGATTGTCATGTGTTCAACAAGGATGATCAACAGCTGATTCTGCTCATGTGAACAGTGTCCAGGACATGAGAACGCTGTAAAGCCCCAGCCAGTGTAGTTCCTCTGTTTTTCCAGCCCTGTACTTCAAAATTATTTTTGCCATTTTAAAGATGAACAAAGGTTTCGCCGCCGCAGGTGTCTGCTCACGCTCATTTTCAGATGCAATTATGAGACCGGATCAGGAGGGTTACGTGAGTAATCCCTTGTGGAAAATCTGTTTTCATAGGATTTTGATGGCATCCACTGGCTCAGCAGGCGGAAGCAGCAGAAACTCAAATGTTGTCTGGTGTGTGTGTGTGAGGAGGACACAGTCACACCTGATCAGTGACTGATCCCCTGCGGAAATGTTCTTCTGGCTCTAATGAGGTTGTCTTCTATGCAGGAGACAGCGCTGTCTCTATTTTTCAGGGATGTTTAAGAAGAAATGCAAGTTCTTTTCTAAGGTTTGGTCCTAAAACACAATAAAATCAAAGTTTAACAACAACTGCTGCATCTGAAAAGTCGAACGTTGATAATTAAAGGTTTGAATAAGTCAATTATGGGGCAATCACCTCATTGGGCAATCAACTCCTTTCATCTGTTCAGTTGTGTTTAGAATAACTATTAACTTCATTTTCACTTCACATATTGGTTAATTACATATGTACTTAAATACGTTATAAATTCATCATAACTTAAATTATTTTCTTATCAAAATCCATTTGGGTAAGAGTTGTAGTTTCCCTGTTTCCATGTGTCTCCTCCTATTCTGTGTGTGTGTGTGTGTGTGTGTGTGTCTGTGTGTGTTATGGCATTTTCTTACCTTGATCCCGAGTTATTTCTAATAATTTCCTTTGGCCTTTTTTGTTTCACTTAACTTTTTTTCCTTTTCTTACCTGCCAGCCATCACCTCCTACGATGGCTCAGCTGCGACCCAGTCCACACGATGACTCAGCCTTCAAAGTGTCTCCTGATCGTTTCATCAGTCACATTACAAACTTCATTAGTTCTTCATCCAGTCTTCGCCTCTGCAAGTTAATTCTTCCTCGCTTTACTTTCATCAGGAAAAGTAGAACTGAAGCCCTTAAAAATTGCTTTTTTGATTTGAGATCAGAAGTAGCATACAAAGTTGCTCCCGTGTGCCTGCATTTATTCGCTCTTGTCATAGCCTATGTTTCTGCTCTTCATTAGCTCTTCCTTGGTGGGGGACAATTCATGAAAACCTCCACACTGCACATTTTGTAGGTTAACCCTGTTTTCTTGATCGGTATTCTCAGTGGACGCCTCAGTGCCGATAAATCTGGCTGCTACGTTTACAGGTCCATCAGCTAATTCCTGCTTGTCGTAATTTTGCTGGTAAAGCTGACCATTTGACAACAGGCCAGAACGTCCATTGGGCCACAGTGCTCCCAACGGTCTGTCCGCATATGCTCCTGGCAACTCAGGAAACAGATTTGAGAATTCTTTGGCTCTCTGACTGTCAAGGAGCCTAAAGCTTGGAATAATTCAACAGTCTTCATTCTGATATGATATGATATATATATATATATATATATATTTGGCCTCTAGGTTGGCTTTGGACATGGAGACGATTTCTATTTTTTTTGTTTTGGCTCCACAGTCTTCACCTTGTTCATTTTCTTTTTCGTTATTATTATTTATTCTGCTGTCTTCTCAGGCTTCAGCACTGATCCCGAATGGGAGTGAAAACTGGTACTTCTGATTGAAAAACAGGTTTTCTCCTTACAGTTAGTTTCAGTGTGACAGGTTTGACGTCTCTGTCTCACTCCACCGTCTGTCTGGAGAACATCCGACATGCTCGTTATCCACTGAAGCAACTCAGGGCTTCCCTCAAGGAGGTGTAAGTTGTTTTTGTTATTTTTAAAGGAGGATGTATTTTTAATGAGCAAATGTCATGAAAAAATTGTCAAAGACTGTTTGAAAAACTCGGTTAGTGACAACAGCAGCCGGGCACCAATTAAGTTGGAAAATGGATCTTTTAAATGCATTTCTCGTTAAGGGCCTAATATATTTTTGCGTATTAAAAATGTATTGTAGTTATGTAAAACGTGTGCAAGCTACGTATTCACCATGATACACAATCACACACAAGACACATCACACACTAGTCATTATCTCATCTTGATACAAGACAAAATTTGGTCTTTAACGTAATGAACAACCCAGGTCATAAAACCTGCAGTACTCAGTCAGCCAATTACACGGAGGCAGAAATGATGCAGAGATACCTCCACTCCTGAACTCACAAATGTTCAAATCAAACAACATGATGTGGAAAAATTTTCATCACCTTGACATCAATTTCACACCGACTGACAAAACGGTACAACTTTGCAAAGCTATCCTTGTTAGGACTTTGAGTCATTGTGTGCATCCAAAACCAAAACCTTAGCCCGGACAACAATTCACATTTCACCTCCTAACCAGGACCTCAGCAATGATGTTTTGCTTCATTATGACTGGGCTTCGGTCCCCATGAGGACAACTGGTTCTGACAAGGTCAGCGTTTATACAGGCAAAGGTCCTAAAGAGGTAGCAAAGACACACACACACACACACACACACACACACACACACACACACACACATACAGTGTCTGGAGTTTACTTTGAACGGTACAAAACTGAAAATACATCCAGCGAGTGGCAGTTCCACAGACAGAACCATCTTTTTAATTAGATAGGTCAACGGGAAAATAGCCAATAGAGTGTTTGAGCTAACAGAAAGACTAAACACGTTGAGTCTTGAGGTGGACGGTCTACTACAGCTGCAGCAGACCATGTCAGAACCCACTCTTGTCAGCCAGACACAGGATTCCGATGTTCTGATGTCCAAATATGGAAGTTAAAGAACATCCTCGGAAAACCTTTGAAATCCCAACTTATTCATCACGAACTGAACTGAAAAGATGTTTAAATAGTTTAAACCAATGGATTTGTGATAACAAAGCCAACAGTAAATGGGAGGAGGCACCGTCACGTGAATGGACAAGAGGTAATCCACGTGTGCACCAACAACACTGTGCAGTGTTGTTGGTGCACACGTACTGTACATCTGAGCCTGTGCGTATTTTTGTCCAACGCTTAGTCACTGAGTGAGTCTGTGTGCGTCACACTGCTTCTGTCCATTGGGTCCAGCAGATAGTAGATAATGCATTGGTCTGTGTGTGCTACTTACAGGAAGTGGTTATGTACGCTGCATATCACACATGAAAGACAAATCACTCCAAACCCAACCTGAAACTGACAATTCATTACATTGTATTTATATTAATCTTTCAAAAAATATAAACATATCTATAATTTCACAATTCATTTGGATCATTCTGTCACTTATTCTATTTGCTTATAACCCTTATCTCCTTAACCCTAACCCTAACCACAGAGAATATAGCCATTAAAACCCCAAAGTTTCATTTTACCTGTTCATTAAGGTAAAGCAGTAATGTCAGAAAACTACTTTTTTATATCCAAACCACCAAACAGATTTAAAAGTATATAAAAATTGTAGAAAAAAAAAACCCAACACAGCCGGTTTATAAAAGAGCATACAGAAAACTGAGAGTCTCTCCAGAAGACTGCAGTCGTCATATCGCATTAGCGGCTGCGTAAACATCAAGGATTACAAAGACAGCTCTCCTCCCCTGTTTGGTTTAACTGATGGAAAGTTGGAAGTTGGAAGTTGAAATATTCAGTATATGTAGGTCACTGCACAGCTCCAGTGATAATGAGCGTACACAACAGAAACCGGTGCCTGTTCAAGTGTGTTTCCAGCCACACAGGCAGCGAGGCTGTGTGAATGAGGATGTCAACGTGTGGGTCTGTCAGACTTTCCCACCATATGTGTGACACTGTATAGTGAAACCAATACTGAAGATGCCCAGAGGATGAACCACAGTAATAGGAACTGAGGTGTTTCCTTGACATGAGTGTCTCAGCTTTTGAACGGACCGCCATGAAAATTGGTACAAACATTGATTTCCACCTTACGCTTAATAACATGTTTACTTACCTGCGGTTTGTCTCTACACCTGGATACAAAGTTCATACGGCGGACATATTGGACCTGTATTGTAAAAATGATTACAATGATGAAAAAAAGACCATATTTAGGTTAAAGTAAAGACCGTGGTTTAGGCTGAAGAGGAGATTGCAGAGATTGCGCAAACATTGTTAAATAATAACGTGGCATCATCGGCTTAGAATAACACAGACAAATAAATGTTTAAAGACAATAATGCTCAATAATGAGTAACTAGTAATGCGTCCAAACAGAATTTGTGCATTTTTTCCACAACCTAAAACATTCAACGGGTAAATTGAACAAATCTGAAGCCAGTGACCTAGATCACATTCTGTGTTTACTTTCCTAATCTCCATCTTGCTTTGTCACACAGGGCCAATGAGACACAGATGCAGAGGCTGTATTTTCACACAGTGACAAAAATAAGATATGTATCAGGTTTATGGATTTGTAAATAGAAAAGTAGGTGCAATAAAAGAACCGTTTTCATCTCGGTACGTAGATAACACCAGCCCACTGGCCTCTCCCCGCCTTCTGGACCAGTTTCACATGGCAGTAATTACAAAAACAGAATGCTTCTGGAGCCTCGAAGCTTCTGGATAGGGGGAGATAAGAGAGTGTCTCTGGTCTGCATAATGGTCAGTATTAACCTCCCTTACACCCTGACTTTCCCTAAAGGTACGGCAGCTGACAGGAATTGGATGGCTTCCATTAAACAGTGCAAAAGTAATTTTATCTACATAATAAATCAAAGAAAGGTTCTTGAAACTTAAATTAGATCAAACCAACTTCCTGAACACGTGTGTCAGTGATGTGGTAAATCAAAATGAAATTTCTAAGGGAAATTACACTCAATAAAAACGAAGCAAGGTCAAAGTCAATGTAGATGAATATTTAGTCTCAGCACACACACACAAGGGATTTTGGCCAAAACTCTTGACGGGTCTAGAAAATACTACATTATATCTGACAAATATTTAAAAATGTTAGAAAAATATGAATATAAAAATATTTACATAATAAGATATACTGATATACATTAACGGCCGATATAGTGAGAAATACATTTTTGTTTTCAAAATGTCTCACTAACAAATTTCAAATTTCATATTGTCTATCATATTATGTGAACATATACTATTAAATATCCAGAAAATAACATAACAGTGTTGATGAAAACATGAAAACATGTCTTGTGCACCTGTATGTTATGGTTCTGTGTTGTGTTGGAGAGTTTTGTGTTCTTCTCCCTTTCTGTTTGTTTTCTGGTGCAGGTGTGTGGCAGGGGGCGTGGTAGGGGCGTGGCAGGGGCGTTGTAGGCTTCTCAATTGGCAGCAGACGAGGCGCACCTGTTTCTAATCAGCTCATCTCCTGCTCTATATAAACTGGGTCTTCTCCTCACGTGTTCGCCAGGTGATTCTGTGTGTTGGTAAGTGCACAACTACCACCTTACGTTTTCTCCACCAGCCACCTCCTTGCTGCACCTTGTGTTTTGCTTTCCTGGACAATTAAATATTGTTTCACATCTACCTGCCTGACTCAGTCGCTGCTTTGTGGTCCAACGTCACCAAAACCTGGACACGCTGGAATGTGGGACGTTGCTGGCCATGTTGCGACAAGCATTAAATCAGTAAACCCAGTATTCATACATGCACATAGGTTACTGCTGATGACAAAACTGATGCGATGCGACAACAACTTGTCCCTTTTCCCCAGGTTTTGTGAATTTCACTGTGCAGTTGAAGAAAGCTGAAGTACGACTTTGTCTGTGATCCCTGACCAGTGACCCATCCGTCGCTTCTAGAGGCAAAAGACGTGATTTACAGAACACACACACACACACACTACCGTCCTGGCTGTCTGCATAGCCGTGTGGTCGATATTCACCGGTGCATGTCATTGCATCTTGGGTACGGAGACAAAGGTTAATGATGGGCTAAAGGGCTAGACCTCACTCCCCTGTGTGCACTTTGTGCCAATTTCTACTGCGGACGAAAACAAGCATCACATCACAGAGCTCTGGATGGGCTGTGTTTGCGTCTGGGAATGTTTGGTCCACATGGTTTTAAAAAAAAATGACTCCACCGCTGTGCTACTGGAGACATATATCAACAAACCTACACTGGGTGACGCCAGCCGTCAACCGTCTGTGCATGTTGCGTTCACAATATTGTCATAACAAATAAAAACGATATGTCATAGCTGCAAAGACTAAAAAACGTTAAATAAAATCAATAAAATCTTTTAAATAACACAGATTAACTTTTCAACGTCAGTTTGTTGGTGACATGGTTAATGAACATTTACACGTTTTCCGTTGTTGCCACAAGTCTGTTTATTGTGGCGTAATCATGGACAGGTAGGCGTACAGTGGGAGTACACCTGTAGTGTAGTTTCCCCTAAAATATCTGTAACACTTGAATGTCTGCAGGGTTCAAGTGAAAACAGGATCTTGTTAGACGCCTTTAATCCTCTTTAATTGCACCCTGCTTCTCCTGCCGAAGAAAACATTTGCAGCAGAAAATCGTTTTTCTACTCCACATCCCATCAACAAAGGCAATGGCTTTTATGCATTTCACTCATGGTGAGCGAGAATTAGAGTGTGAGAGGAAGCACATCAGCGGCAGGTCACAAAAGGCCTAATGGCGCGGCCGCTTGCAGTCACGCCTTTTTTTTTTTTCCTGGTTGAATTTTACAGTTTATTGACTCGGTTTCACTAATTTTCCTATAGTGTGATGTTGGCTTTAATATCCCTGCAATGGGTGTCCCGTGGAGACCGATGGTAAAACGCACGAGTCAAAGGTTTTTTTTACAAAGGAAACTCATTTAACATTTGGACTAGTTGTTTACTTAATGTGCAGCGTTTTAGAAAGAAAAGTACTTAACTTTAATTACTGACAAGTCCAACGATCTGAGTGTATAACGAGCTGATGTGGTAAACGCATTCCTCTTGATTTTGACGCAGACATTACAGTATTATTACCTCCTGCTCAAAGGACGCAATCCTGTCCTGGTCACCCGATCATAGTACTGTAATAATGTAAAGTCTGTGTAATGTTGTGATATTTTGAGGTCAGTCACAGTCATGCATGTTGTGTTATTGCAGAAAATGTGAAGGTAAAAACCTGGTGAACCTCAGTTATCAACCTTCATCAACTCAACAATTATGTTGCAGACATAAAACCTTTGCAGGGATTTACAGCAGGTATGGAAATGGGATGTTGACTTCCAATGTCCAGGAGGATCCGGATGACTGAGGAAAATCAAACCTGGAGTGATGGGGAGCCTTAGGAAGTTGGATGACTTATCATAAAAAAAAAACGGATATACAATAAATATGAGATTTTCACTACAACTTGCCAGATGGTGTTCTACACAAAACCATCTGGAAAAGCTTCAGAGGAGACTAGAAAATAAAGACTTGGCAGGTGATTGCACTGCAGCTGAAGCCAGTCAGGAGAAGAACGAATACATCTTCAGTCGCTCAGAGAAATATTTCCCGTTTGATCACAATGGTGCTGTTCCACAGTTAATTCTCAACTATTCAGATTATCTCACAAAACACAAGCTCCATAATCAATTAGACCTTCCCTTCTTCCACCGCCAGCTGTTCTCTAATGAATGTACCTCCCTCATCCATTACTCATAAAGACACAAACTGTGGCGTTTATTTTCTCCCTTTAGAGAGAAACACATTGATTTTTGGGTTTTTTTGTTGCGTTTTTTTTGTGTGTGTGTGTCTCTGTAATGACACCGAGTTCAATGACTGACCGGAGACGTTATAAGGCCTTTATGAGAGTCTACGCTTTTATGTATGAGCCAACGATACATGCACTTATTCCTTTTCTTATTTTTTTGTTTTTTCTCCCCGGGAAAGTTCAGAAAAGTCATATTTGTTGGTACATTACCCACGCAGTCTGCGAGCAACACAAGTCTCAATAACGTCTGAACTGTATTAAGTATATTGTTCAATGTCACCCATTCAGACTGCTGCGTACGTTTGCATGAGGAATGGGGAAAAGGACCGAGGGACCTGTGCTGTAAACGAGCAAGAGAAATCATCCACTCTGTCCTTGAGATGCATTGGATTTGTGCGCGCGTTTGTGTGTGTGTGTCACTATGAAAAGAATCCAGAAGCATTAGCATCATACGTTGACAGCGCGGCGCAAGAGAGAAATTAAAAATCAATGCGTCCTCAACATCATCTGTGCTTTTCTCCTCTTTCATCACGAGCAGCGGTGACCCCTTGACCTCCACTGACTGTTCATCACGAGATGCCCGGGGAAGAAAAGTCCCAAGAAACACTGCATTGACCTTGATTTTTTTTTCCCTTTCTTTTTTAAAAAATATTTATTTATTTACTTTTTTCATTTTTTTTTAATTAAATGATTGACAAAGCCATTAACAGAGAAATCATTTGTCACCGACCATTCTCTCTATTGAAAGCAAACCAGAAAAATATTAATTAGTTCTCGTATTCACAGGTTCTCATCAGGGAGATTTAAACACCTGTGCTGTGGAACGCCAGGAAATCCGTTTCAAGGACAGTTCATGTCAGTGGGATAATAACTCTCTCATGTAATGAGGGAAAAAATGGAAACTCTGTGACGATGAAAAGAAAGACTCAGAAGTCTTATATATGAAATAATCAGTAAGAGCAGAGACAGGTTAACAACTTGCATTCCAATTCAGAGCAATGAAAGGTTTTAAAAGTTTTAAAAGCTAACGGCTAACTGAAAGCTCAAGGTCTGAGAAAGCAAACCTGGAAAACGATGTCTTAACTGGGGACAAATTTGGATTTACTTTAAAACTTCTTATCATTGTCTTCTTATTGTTTTCACTTTTCAATTTTTTTAATTGATGTGTTTGTTGTATTGTTGTATTTGTCATTTTCTATCTTTATTACATTTTCCTCATGACAGCTGCCCGCTGTTGCTGTAAATACTGTCTGTATTATTCAACTGAGAAATTCTTTAACATTTATAACAGTTTCTGGCAAACTGACAACTACAAGGTCAGTCGCTCTAAAAGCCACTGCACTGAACTGGGAGCCTTAATGGACACATTGGAGCAGTGCAGGATTATTCATCATTAGACTGCAGGGTTTTTTATTTTTTATTTTTTTTTGTTTGTTTGTTTGTTTCTCATCAAACACATTAGAACACATCCATTCTCCAAATTGCTCTCCCACTAATGTGCCAATTAACAAAACCACCAGTTATCAATTTTTTTCACTCTAATTGCCTTTTTTACATCTCTATGCTTTTTCCATGTCCTATTTGGTCCACACCTGCTGCCTTTGTTGTAGTCCCCCTGTTAGCATTTGCTTCTATGTTTATTAAGTTGTAAGTAAATCATTTTATTACTTTTTGGCAGGTTTGCCTTATTTCAGTGATTACTCATAATAACATCCTGCATGTTCATGCTACTCTTGTTTATTTTTCTCCATTACACTGATAAAAACCAACCTTCACACTAAAGTCTTCTTTTCTTTTTTGACAATATGTTTATTGATTCACCTGATTCAGAAATGGAGTTTGTCCGGTTTCATTGGAGTTCGAACCAAAAGAGATATTCTGAGACTATAGTGTTTCTCACACTGAAAAGCCTCTTGAAATCTACAAAAAAACAACAACAACAACAACTCCTAGAACATTTATGACCCTCTTTTGATTTGTCAAGATCCGTCCTTTTAACGAGAGAGAAATTGAACGCGTCGCTTGAGAGGGAGAACAACAGCCGAGTCAGCGGAATTAGATATTTGTTCTGATAATAGATAGTTGTGTCGGCGTGTCCCCATAAATCCAAAGAGATGGCTCTGTCACTGCCCATCCTACCTGATTATTAGAAAATATACCAGAATACACCACCTCAATTTCATCGCACGCGTATGCCCCATAATTCCACCAGTGAACATGTTAAACTCAGTAAGAGTAAATCTCATATATCTCATATCAGCATACCCAATATTTACTTCGTTTACTCATAGAGATGGTAGATGGTGGACGCCGCCTCTAGTTAGAGTTTTTGTGTAGCAGAGGAAAATGGTCTGTTTAATGGAGCTTTGATGCATCTTTTGATGTGATCATCTATCACAGTCTGGTTCATGTGCAGCTCATTAGTCAGTGTTGATCACTGATATATAGGTTTTAAAAAATGATAATTACGATGTGTGATACTGCTGTCTCTGTTTGCTGAAACGGGACAGATCTGGTTGAAAGAACCTGATGATGATAAGAACTTCTTATTGATACTGACTTAGTATCAGGCCAATACATGTGTGTAGTTTTCTTAATGTGCATCCACATATATTACTTATGAATCAAACATTTAAAAAATGTAACTTAGTGACAGTAGCATTATTAGGCTGCTTAATGTAATTGTAATGTGTTGATCTGTGAATTATAGTGTGTTTAGATACTTGCAGTAAGACGTAAATCAAACTGCAGCATAGTGTGTGTCCACGAAGCTCCAAAAAGGCACACCAGCACCATCTAGTGGGAAAGAATACAGCTAATCTACAGTAAATATGCAGTTTTCTGCAGAAGCTGAACATGAAACGTTTGATGAATAAATCACTGTATCCCCAAAAACATAATATGCAATACATAATTTGTATCACAAAATCCAGTTCATGAAGAACGTGGTACTTCTGCGAAACCTTATTGGTTGATGCTGTTTTTTGTATCAGTATGGTATATACATACAACCATGAATTCGTACATGAATGTTGTCAATTCTCTTCTTTCAACGTCAACATTCACACAACAACTTCAACTTCGACGTCAGCAACAAATCTTCACACTTTCTTTGTAGCAGTTGTGTTGTTGTAAATCAGAAGTGAAGGTCGGAGCCCTTTGAGGAAAATCCCTCCGTCAAGAGTCTAATCTCGTTAGACTCATTTGACTCTGTTGTTTCAACATAGTTAAGAAGGAGTATCAACAAATCCTGAACCCAAACACAGACCTGCTGTAATTAATCTTAACCAGTGTGACCAGACCTTTACTTACCCAAACTATTCAGATTGTTCTCTTCTTTTCTTTTTTATACTAATTAAGGGAATTCCATTTCCCTTTGTCCAAGACTATACTTCCTAGTATTTATTTATTTAATTATTTAATTATAATATTTTATACACAGTTTAGTTTTGTTTGTTTGTTTGTTTGTTTGTTTGTTTGTTTGTTTGTTTGTTTGTTTGTTGACCATTTTGACATTGAAAGTCACTGAAATCATCTCTCAATACGTTTGGACTCTGGGCAGTTTAGTAACATTAGTCACATTAGTAATCATCAAGTGACCGTCAGCTGTTTTCAAAAGGTTGCTGGACACTGAAGGTTAATTTGGCACAGTGATGGATCCTCTCAGTCCGTCCTGTTCAAAGGGTTTGTATCTATCAGCAGAGCTATTGCAATCTAATTAAAAGAGATTGATACACCTCTTCTTAATTAGCATGACTAAGAGCATCTCAGCTCCTCTTTTCCCGAACAGAAAAAAAAGAAAAAAAGAGTGAGACTGATTAAGGGCAGCCGTAGACTTGGACATCGGCCATTTGGCCGATCACTTCATGTGTCTGTGTAAGAGCTTTAGACTTTCTCTCTGAAGGCTGCGTCCAACAATCGCCCTCCCTGAACAATAAGAAGACAGATAAGCAATAACTCAAAATTGTAAACAATGAAAAATCAATCAAACAAAAAGAAATTTATTTTTATAGGATGCAGTAATTTTATAAAAAAAAATCTTTCATTGTAACACACTCTATATATTACTATTATACTTTATTAAATAACCAAATCAAAATATATTTTAATTCAGCATGTAGCTAAGAAAACTAGTACATCTCCTCTTTAAAGCCAAATATTTTTCTCCAGAGAAAAAAAAGTCTGGACTGCTAAATTGATCTTAAATCAGAAGGGGTAATATTATTTATTTGATATTTAATTTATTTAATATTATTTAATAATGCACTGTATTCAACATGAGTGAAATGCACATAATGTGCATGCTGGAATGACACCTAGCAGCCACTATTCTGTGCCTGTAGCTGCAAACCTAATCAACTCAGAGGGAGGAAACCCCACCAGCGTAATACCACAATAATCCTGACGCCACACTAATCACCTGATTACATAGGCAAACTAGAGGTCTGGGATTCCACAGGGTTAAAAGATAAAGCTCTCCTAAGATGAGAAGCCCATTCTGAGTGAAGACCCAGAGGCTGCAGGACGATGGGCTGTTAAAGAGAAGCCAGCCATGGGGCAAACACAGCAGACAGAGAACAGTGAGGAGATTGACGTCAAAGCACTTCAGGATATGTATAAAAAGTTCGTCATGGAGTGTCCCAGTGGTCAGCTATTCCTGCACGAGTTTAAGCGTTTCTTTGGCGTGGACCCAACAGGCGAGGCGTCCGAGTATGCCGAGAACATGTTTCGAGCTTTCGACAGAAATGGGGTGAGAGAGAGACAAGGCTTTCGAGAGCCTGTCTTACTGTGCTGCACCTTTACCCACAGGTCACAGTCTCGCTGAGCCGGTTCTTATCATTCATCATCATTTTCTTTTCTCTTGGTTCAGGACAATACAATTGATTTCCTGGAGTTTGTGGCGGCCCTCAATCTTGTCTTCCGGGGAGACCTGGAGCACAAGCTCCGCTGGTCATTCAAGGTGTATGACAAAGACAACAATGGCTATGTGGACAGGGATGAACTCCGCTCCATAATTCATGTAAGTGCACTACAGCAGAGTCATCTAAAGTCAACGGGTTGGTTGTTGTTCACTGTAGCTATAAACCACTCTATCATCGACATATGGTACGAATATGGAATATGGAAATGTACTTTCTGTCATTTTCCTTTGCAGCTGCAGCGTCTCTGCTGAAATCCAGTTATGTAATATTTATATCATTCATATTGCTAAAGACTGTCAGATATTTTTTGGATCCATAGAAGAGATTCATGGATGTAAAATTTAAATGTTGTTAAAATGTCCTCTGTATCAAAGCTCAAATTTTATTCATGTGTTCACACAAAGAACTACTTTTTTTTCCCATCCAGAGCATCTACAGGATAAAGAAAGGGGCAAAGACAGATGGGAGCAATTCAGAGCTTTCAGTAGACGAGGCTGTGGATCGACTGTTACAGGCTGTGGACAGTGATGGCGACGGTGAGCGTTTAGTCACGTTGCATTTTATTTCGTTGTATCAGCAGAGAATATTCATCCTGTTTTGACTTTCCTGTGTATCCACAGGTCACATTAACATGGAGGAGTTTCTCAGAGGTGCACAGCAGGACCCCTGGGTGCTCAACATGTTGAAGCTGGACATGAACCCTGCTGGATGGGTGATGGAGCAGAGGAGGAGGAGCGCACACTTCTGAAAAGTGGAAAAGCTTTTTTTTAAAAAAATTTGGACAGGGGAAGAACAATTCACGCCTTAAATGATGTCTACCGAGTGAAATAATTCATACCTCTTGACATAGACTGTTTTAGATCCTATAGTTTTATATTCATCTAAAATCTCATCAACCTACTGTAAAAAACAGAATGCAGAAAGTTGTTAACTCCAAACAATTTAAATACATCGATTTTGTTCACATTATTCTCTAGTTTAGTTCAAACTAAATAATTAAGCATCATTTCACCATTTTAAATTAATCTTCTCTTGTTAATAGACATTAATCTAAACATTGCTTTTTTAAATTTGTATTTTTTTGTTATTTGATTGTTTTTTTAACGTATTCGATGTTTAACTTTAAGCAAATGAAAACATGACTAGAAGATATTTACTGTGAATGAATTGTAAATATTGAATAAAGCTCAATACGTAATATAGTTTTTATTTTCGTCACTGCTTTTACAGCCAGGTTTTAATACCTGTCATTTCAAATTGTCATATTCAGGTTCATACCTGTACACAGTTGTACTATTTTTTTTTTTTCTTTAGGGTTAGGGTTAGGGTTTTTTTTTTACTGAAACAGACCTAAAAATGAAAAGAATAGTTTTACAGCATGTTCCAGTGTAGAAGCACATTAAGAACAGGCATCGTATGCTGAACCTCCATCAATCAAGTTTCAGTCACAGGTGACGATGCTCATAAAATGTTCAGGTGGACTCAGTGATTCTGGTCTGACAGGTTTATGTGTCAGAGTGTCACCGTGTCAACTCAAAAGTTACGCAGTAGATTTATTTTCTTTGTGCTGTCTTCCTGTCATCTCGTCATACCTCTAGTCAAAGTTTAAGGTGGAAAATGAAGTGGTGGGTACTTCTTAAAAAATATTTGATTTCATTTTGAGTTTAACATTGGAGATTTTTTGATTCACACTCGACACCTAAGGTCACTATTGTGGGATATCGTCCCAGTGAGCAGTGAGAACTTCACTAGTGACCCCGGGTCGCTAAAGGTTCAAGATGGGATTAGGATTACTGTTTTCAACTCAGATGGTTTTGGCTCTGAGCTAAAAGTAAGCTTCTCGTTAGGGGTCAAGGATCACATGAATCGGTTATTACACTCAGGTCAGCTCCAGACCCCTGAGCTGGTGAAGGGCGCGAGTAATCAGTGATTTTGGAGGTTGCCACGTCGACAAGGACTGAAGCAGCAGCAAAACTATTTTTATCCCTTTACCCATGTACAGAATATTTATGACGATTCATAAATCATTGTTTCTGTCTCCTTCGCGTTGTGGGACATGACCTGGTTCAGCATCTGGAGGGGGGTCTCCAGAGACCTTCTCATGCAGGAGGGGGGCTCCACCCAGATGAACCACCATGACATCAGGTGCAGTGGGATCTGCAAATACAGTACGAGCAGCAGCACTGGATCTGTAGCTATTTCTGTCGCCCTCTGCTGGTCGCTCTCTACCACAGGGATATTAATGTTTTCATATTACTGTATGTTTTAATATGTTCATATTAAAATATAATATGAATATTTGGGGTAAATTATTTTAGGTTAGTCCATTCTGATACTGACTGCTATGTGATACTCCAGCTGTATGACGACAGCTTTTTGTTTTTTGCATCCCTCTCCTCCCTGTGGGAGCTCCTGCTGCCTTCAGGGTCTCCACGGAAAGTTCAGTTTATAGTGGTGAAGGCGATGTGCAGTGTTTCTGAGTGTTTCTGTTTTTTTAACATGATCCAGTGCCTTTACCAAAATGTGGGGAAAAACGAACTCTTAAATGATGCTTTTTTTTTGCATTATAATAATAATAATGATAACAATAACATATCTGAAAATCTAAAAGTTTTTATCAGAGCCGGCCCT
Source organism: Trinectes maculatus (assembly GCA_016785345.1). Taxonomy (NCBI): domain Eukaryota; kingdom Metazoa; phylum Chordata; class Actinopteri; order Pleuronectiformes; family Achiridae; genus Trinectes; species Trinectes maculatus. Next base: position 106,700 of record JAFBJQ010000086.1, read on the forward strand.
TGGGTATAGGCAGACTAGGCTGTGGCCAAGGGCCACAACCATTAGAGGGGGCCACAGGATCAGCGAAATGCTGCCTAGGGCCACCGATTATTTTGGATTTTGATACAGAAAATACAACTAAAGAAAAAAAAACAGGTTTGAAGAACAGGTAAGGTATGGTTACCTACTCCCCAGTCAGGCACATACAAAGACGGCCCGGGACTGGGCCTGGGCTCTGGTCCTTTTATCCAGTTGAGGGGAAAAGTGCTATAAGGGTAAGAACAATACTAAGCTCCAGAAAAAAAAAAGTTCTTGAATAATGTGGCCCCTCTGTGAGACCCTTAATGACTTTGATTCCGTTTTAATTACTCAGTGCTACACATCCTGGTTCAGGCTTTTGCACACATGACAACAGCAACGTGTCTGTGGGAACACACAGTCATAAACATGACTTGACAAACTCCAGAAAGTAATGTGACAGGTTCCTCCTCTGACACACCCGACCTTCAGTGTGAGCCAGATGGACCGCTGTGTACATGTATTCATGTGTACACACAGCTTGATTAGTGTTGAAATGTACATCCTGGTCTTTTGTTTATTTGAATAGCACTAATCCTGTTTTCAGGCCAGATTTAAATAAGATGACAGTTTGAGCAGGAAGTTCAGGAAGTTTATTCCACAGGTGAGCAGCAGGAACAACTGAATGCTGCTTCGCTTTGTTTGGTTCTGCTTCTGGGAACACACAGGTGTATTTTGGTAAAGACCAGTCAGTGCTTCATAGACCAGAAGCCTAAAAGTCTGAAAGACAGGCAGTATCTTTTTACACAACACATAAATGCGTCGTTTCAGCTACAGTCGCCGTTTGTCCCACGGTCCTCGAAGGCAGCACGCTATCGCAGCATCGCCGGACTCCGGTGTCGGTGCCGGGCGGCTGCACAGATGGAGCGGTGAGACGCGGCGGCATGGCGGACAGAGAGAGGCGCAAATCCCGGTCCAGCCCTGCGTCCGGCCGCAGCGTCCAGGTGGAGTCCCCGGCCGGCTTCAGGTAGGAGCTGCGGCTGTGGGGCAGTGAGGGAGGGGGGTGGGTGGGGTGGGGGGGGGGGTGATGCTGCAGAGCCGCTGGTGCTGATGCTGGATGTGGCTGCGGGGTTTGGCTCCATCAGCGCTGCGGACTGAGGTGGTGCGTTGTGCGCGTCTGGGCGTGCCCCCCCCACACACACACACACACAACACCCCCCCCCCCCATGCATTTTTTTAAACCATGCCAACTGTTCATCTGGCCATTAATAACACGCATGACGTCACTCTTTCTACTGTTTAAGCCTCCATAGACTTCACCCACTGTGACACCTTCTCACTAATGTTTTCTGTTTCTATTGCTGTTGTGTCCATGCAGCTACTTGGTGTGTGTTTGTGGCCCACATTACTCACATTTGTTATTATTAAGTCCTTTAGCAGCATGTAGGTATGCAGTGGGCGTGTTTTAGGTGTTGCTGTTATATAGGGGGAGCTCTCCTGGTTGAGTTTACATCATCAACAGGCCTCCAGAGGAGCCCTGCATCCTTACTTCTTTGAAGTTTAGCAAAAAAAAAAAAAAACCTTCTTAAATGTTTAAAATCAGGTTGAGAATAAAAGCAAACAAAAAACGGTGAGATTTAAAAAAAAAAAATAGATATATAGTAGTTTGTATATAGTAGTTAGTTATAGTAGTGCTCAAACAAATAATTCATTGCGGTAATGTAGTTTATATAATAAAATATTCTCTCATTGCTAATTATGATGTTTTGTGCCTTGATTGGTTTCTTTAATTACAGATTGTTGTCACTTATATTAGTAATCAGATGCACAAAAAATTGATTCTGTAGGTTCGTGTTGTCAATAAGTCAGACCTCAAGAGACGGGCGAACAGTCAACAAACACAGCGGTTTAAAATTTAATTATTATGCTTTTATAAGCTCACTTACACAAACACACAGCCATTCACACACACACACACACACACACACACACACAGAGACACACACAGGGAGAGAGAGAGTTACAGTAGTGCCTGAGGAGAAGCTGTGATTCTTCAGTTGCATTACTGACTGGTTGGAGGCCTGTGATCAATATTCCCCAGTGAGACAGCACCACAAATACACACACGCACACACACACGCACACACACACGCACACACACACACACCAGGCTGAAACCATCCCTGCCTCATTAGCTGAGCTACAAACAGACACATCCACAACCATCTTTCTTCAGATCTTCACCACAGTGGCATCAGCCGCCACTGCAGCAGCGTTTGATTTATCTAACTGGAAAATATATTCACAACACATATACAATAATTCATATATATATATATAACTTCATAAAAGAGTCTCGAAGTTACACAAACGCAGCTCACAGGGTTTCCAAAGAGAAGAAAATGTGCAACCAGGGCTATTTCATCTGTGTCATTAATTACTGTCGACAGCAGATTTATGTCAATGGATGTTAATGTAACACAGTGAAGAAAAATTACACTTTGTACCTCCTGAACAACAGTTTATCATTAAATACATAAACAGGGATAAAATAAATTAGCAAAAACAAGAAAAACATACACTCTTTTTTTTTCGATTCTGAACTGATCTGGACTGATAGTTGCAGTTGACTAACGAGCGGCAGCCAGATAATCCCAAACCTCAGGTTTGGCCCAGGCCCATAACGGCCATATGGCGCCATGTTTTTCCCCTGTCACCCTCGGTCACATCTCCCATAGATCCCCGACCTGCGGCGGCTTGAGGAGAGGCTGATGATCGGCCACCGTCTGCTGGGAGGCGCTCTGTGCAGATATTCACCCACTTAACATACAGGAGCACCGTACAAGATGTGACCTCGTCTCTAGGCGTCCTGAACAGTATTCTACATACGACGTCTGAACGCCATTACCATAATCAGACTTACTACATCCATGTCCACGACTTCAGCTCGGCCAGATGGATTCACAGGGTGTGGGGTGTGGAGGGGGTGGAGGGTGGGGGGTGTGGTGGGAGGAAATAGAGGGAGGTTAAGAAGATTTTAATATGTTACTTTCTCGATTCCAGATTTTTTTTAAAAAAAATTCATTTTCAGAGGTTTTCAGCAGGATTGTGTCACATTGTGTTGTGTTGTACTGTGTTGTGTTGTATATTGACACTGGTTTCAGTTTATCACATGATGATCGTTTACTGTTGTCACAGGATTCTGCTGACGTGACATGTTCCACCTCACGGCCGCTCCCCTCTGCTTACACAGTGATCTCCCCCTCTCTCTCTCTCTCTCTCTCTCCAGCAGCATCACACCATTATGTGACAAACCTTTTGTTTCTACGACTTTCAATACACCCTGCAGACGCTCCAAACAATTATTCCAAACTAAACAAAGTGAAGACGTGGAAGGTCACTGTGAGGTCACTCGGCCTATTTAAACAAGAGACTGTGAGAAAACAAAAGGCTCTTGCTATAACGCATCAGCACTTTTAATCAATTACTCATCACAACTGGGAAAACATTGACTCATTAGCATGTTCAGCAATTAGCGGTAACTCTTTACAGAGCTATTGTATCAATATGTTTTGTCCACCTGATCCAAGTCCGGTATCCTCCAATTCATCCTTTAATTATTATCTTATTGTGCTTCTGAAAATTATATTTGTGTGTGTGTGTGTGTGTGTGTGTGTGTGTGTGTGTATAATAAGTTATTATTGCAGCTTTAATCGTCTCAGAAAGGTGCAGTGGTTGCAGAGGTGGGATGCATCACATTTCATGTGATGGCACTGCCTTCATGCTATGGAGGCTCTATACGCTATGAGGTGATGGAGGGAGGTTCCAGGCTCATCAGGGTTACGGGCGAGGTTAATGGACTGTACGGTTCACTGACTGTGGCCGTGATTCGTCCGACCAGCCCAAACAAGCAACAAGCAAACCAAAGTGACGGACTGTCCCTTTAAGAGAGCGACCGGGGAGGAAGAACAGGAGAGATGGGAAAATTTTGGTTGAATGGGCCTCGTGAATAATTGAGCACAGGGTGAGGGGGCGGGAGAGAGGGGGGGGGGGGGGGTTCTTCTGGCTCGGCCCGGTTGTGGGTTTGGATGTTCTGCCAACACCAGCAGTGGAGTAGTAAACCTGATGCACACAGGACATAGTAAACATCAGAGAGAGAGAGAGAGAGAGAGAGAGAGAGAGAGAGTAGATTATATAACACTATTCTCCTCTGTGGCAGATTCAGCTCCACTGCTTTAAATCATCCCCCCTTCTCTCTCTCTCTCTCTCTCTCTCTCTCTCTCTCTCTCTCTCTCTCTCTCTCGTCCGGATGAGGGAAAATTTTGGTTGAATGGGCCTTGTGAATAATTGAGCACAGGGTGGGGTTTGGATGTTCTGCCAACACCAGCAGTGGAGTAGTAAACCTGATGCACACAGGACATAGTAAACATCAGAGAGAGAGAGAGAGAGAGAGAGAGAGAGAGAGAGTAGATTATATAACACTATTCTCCTCTGTGGCAGATTCAGCTCCACTGCTTTAAATCATCCCCCCTTCTCTCTCTCTCTCTCTCTCTCTCTCTCTCTCTCTCTCTCTCTCTCTCTCTCGTCCGGATGAGCAGCGGCAGCAGCAGCAGCCGGGCTCTGAATCCATCGACCCAGAGGAGCTGCAACCCTCCTCCCTCGTCTCTCTCTCTCTCTCTCTCTCTCTCTCTCTCTCTCTCTCTCTTTTTCTCCCCCCTCCCTCCATCTTTCACTTTCTAACCTCCTCGCTCCTTCTCCTCCTCCTCCTCCCCTTCCCTCGCTGTGGATGCCTCCTCACTTACGCTATGGACGCGGGAGGGCAAGGAGGAGAGGGCTGGATGGAGGACCAGTGGGAGAAATGGTATGGCAGGCATCTCTCACGTTTTTTTTTTTCTGGCTGTCACTGTCATGCATCAACTCTGTGTATGTGTATGTGTGTGTTTGTGTGTGTGACCTTGTGGTTGTGTTAACAGCTAACATGCCTTTATCCGGCTGTGCGTCGTCTCTTTGCATCTTTGCATCTTATAGCTGTGAGACAGGCACGCTCGTGTCCTTGAAGGAGCGCGGGTGCATATGGCTGTGTGTGTGTGTGTGTGTGCGTTTGTGCGTCTGTGCTTGCAGCAGCTAGTGCCGGACTGTTTTGACCAGAGATGAAGACACTTGACGTCTGTGCGTGACGTGTGTGTGTGTGTGTGTGTGTGTGTCTGCAGGTCCTGTGGAGCAGAAGCATCATCTGGATGCGTTTGTGTCTTCACAGTTTGTTTTCATACAGCAGATGTTTAGTGTGTGTTGTGATGGGACCGTCCTGATCCTCGTCCTTGCAGGACGGCGAATGCGATAAATGACAGACGGCGTGTGACCTCTCAGCACCGAGGGTGAATGTGCAAATTATTAGGGACACGTGGGGCCAAAAGACACAGGCAGTGTGTGTCACAACACAACACAACACAGCGCACACGCTAGGTGTAGGCGACGTGACCGTTCTGCTTGTGCTGATGCCAGTATTTGGTGATGGATGGAAATCAGATGGGGATGTTTCCCACCGTTAACTGCAAAAAAAAAAAAAGGGGCTATTGCACAACATTTGGGTTGGTACAATCCCAGGTTTAACTCATCTTTTCAGGTGATGTAACGATGATGAGCCATTATGCGTCCGTGAACACAAGTATTTGCCACCAGTCAGTACGTTAACGCGGTCATGTTGGCGACAGGGTCGAACGAGCTGGTCGGGGCCCGTTGTGGCCTGAGCGTGAGGTCGTGCTGTCCTTCGTTAGCAGAGTCTCATGTAAACAACACAGTTTATTCCACATATTCTACTACACAAGCCGACACCTCCCTCCTGCTGCGCTGTGGCCCTCTGATCCATGTTTCCAGTGTGTGCGTGAACTTTAAAACACAGACTTCTGTCTCAGCTGGTCTCTACACCACAGAGCCCAATTAAAAAAAAAAAAAAACCCATTAACAGATATTAATACTGTAATAGTGGGAGAAAGGATCAAACATTCTGAGTAGCACATGGAATATTAAAATTTCCACCGGGAGACACAAGCTCAAGGCTTAAGACACATTAGGAGTAAAATTAACTAATGAGTTTCTGACATAAAAGAATATTATAGATGATCTTAGGAGACATTTGGGGTCTTCTCACTCTCTTGGAGCTGGGTGTGAGCACTGATCCATCTATACCTGCCACAATCCCCTCTGCAGCTTTGTCTTCTTTATGGTCGTCAGTGTAACGACACTTTCAGCAGTGTCGTGTTTCCACACTTTTCAACAGCTCACAACACTGTGTAATCAGAGGCAGAAACGATCTGCCCCCTTCAGGAGGTCAGAGGCTCTTTGGGGTGTTGTGACATCACGATGTTGGTGTCAGCCTGTTGTTACTCTGCTGTCCCTGATTCGCCGCGTCTCACTTTCATTTGGCGATGTCACGGCAGCTGCGTCGCAGGCATCTCTGGACCTGGACGACCCCCAGTCGGTCTGCTGTGTCAGCACATATTGAATACTGCGGGTGTAGAGAGTACGTGAGAGATAAATACATGTGTAATTTAGGAATGCGATCACAGCAAGAATATTACAGCATCTATAGTATTAATAACACCATCTAGTGTTTTGTTTTGTTTTTTATATATAACAATTAGATATTAGCATATTGCTAGGTTCTTATCGTTTGCATGTGTGTATATTTTAATGTAAATATATGATGTACTGGAGAATTCAACATAGTGAACTGGGTTAAGGCCAGTTCTTCTGGTTCTGGTTTGGCTTGATGCTATTGAAACACATGCGTAGGTAATAATAATAATAATAATAATGAAATATAATGATACTGATAGGAAATATAATGATACTGATAGGAAATATAATGATACTGATAGGAAATATAATGATACAGATAGGAAGTACATTTGTGGACATAAGAGATGAGATCAAGGAATCCTATCCTGCTGAAAACAAAATTTCTGATCGTAGGTTTTCACACAACAAATCTTCGTCTTCCTCGTTCTCAACCATGTGACAGCGTCATTTGCTCTTTTATTATACACTCTGTTGGTTTTCTCCAGTGGCTGCCTCCCTCCTTAGCCTTATTTCACCGCGGCAAAGGGTCACCCCGTCCTCTCCCGCTGGTTTATCTCCCAGCTTTTATCCCCTCCATCTTCCTACTATTCAATTCTTCGTCCCCGGGACTCCCTCCGCCCTCTCACCGTCCACTGCCTCTTTCCTCCGGGTTTGATTCACAGTCACGACATCATTTCCTCTCACCTCTATGTTCCCTTCTCTTTAGGCTCCACTTTTTCTCCTTGCGAAGCCCCAGTTATGGGTCACAGTGTGCAACTGCACAGTCACAACAACATTATCCGCTGGATCAGACTGGCATTTAAGCATCTCTGAATTTGCATTTCTTATGAACAATAAGCTCACAGTATTTGTTCGTTCCAAAATATGAACATTGGCCACTGACTAAAGGCAAAAAATGATTTCCAATGGCATCTTATGCCACATGATGTTGCTTATTGTTGCTAATGTTGCAGCCTGGTTTGGGCTACTTTGCATTCACGTGTCATTTTACAACGTCAACCTGAATGAGAGGTAATGAAGACATCACGCAGCAACATGGGGGTTCGTAGTTCTCCAGGTTGGCCAGGCCTCTCCAACAGCTGGCTGTTATGCTCCTTGTGATCGTCGCTGTTGTCCTCTCCTTCCTCTCTCTAATAACATTTTCTGGTCCGTCCCTGCCTGTTACGCCCAGGAGGCTCTTGGGTAAAGAGATAACAGGCAGACATAATTATAGACGGGGGAAAACTGAAGCGCTGTTTGCTGGCAGCTAATTGAATCCTGCTGCAGACGGCAGGGCAGCACGTTTCCCTGCTTGAAACTGAAGCGATGTCCTCAGTCGCTGCAGGAGACGTTCAGCCCTCATGCTGTTCCCCTGCAAAATGCAAATGTTGTTTTTAATGTCTGTGGACATGTGGAGGCCAGGTCCACAACGAACCCCTCACAATGATGCACTTTACTGACAACAGCCGCTGCTTTAGGTCTTTGTGCTAGAAAACTGTCAAAAGTTTGACACAACCTGACGACAGAACTGTTATACACACAAGTGTAAGGATGGTAAGATACATCTAAAATCCATCTCCAGTCGATATCCCTGGTCTCTAGATGATGAATCATAAAATATTTCTCATCCTAGCCCATTTATATACCACTGTCATGCCAATATATTATATTCTACACAAGAAATAACCACATCATGCCCTGAAATGACTGGTCGCATTCATGCTTTCCAGAGGGTGATCCATTGTTAATGTACAGACTTCGCACGGGAACTAGTTGGTGAGCGCTCTCTCTGTCTCTCAGCGCGCCTGCCGGCTCTCCAACACCTCCACAGCACAGCTAGGCTACTCCGGTTGATATCAGAAATCTAAAGGAAATGCTCATTACACTCGCGATATCAACCCCTACAGTGACAAAAGGCAATTCACCATAGTAATTATTATTAATTACAGTTATTGTAGGGTGGTGTTATAGCTAGTGGCACAATGTATGCACAATGGCACAATGAATGTATGTTCCGACTAATGTCGAAATTCGGTTACGATACATTCTCAGGAACGGATCTCCGTCATAACACGAGGACCCCCTGTATATTATATTCTACACAAGAAATAACCACATCATGCCCTGAAATGACTGGTCGCATTCATGCTTTCCACAGGGTGATCCATTGTTAATTTGGATGACCCATTAACTTATTTTTCTTCAATAAACCATCATTTCAAAAACACACACACACACACACACACACACACACACACACACAACACATATATATAGTAAATAAATAAATGTACATAATAAATGTATATAATGTCCAAATATTGACAACAATAAACACAGTGGTCATTTCAAATTACACACCACCTTTTTTTTTCATTTACAGGTATGTCCAGAGCTTGCGAAAAAATTTAATGAATGTGTCAGACGACTCAGGTTTTGGCTCTGATTTTTCTCACCCTCTAACACAGATACTTTTGGATAATCTGTGACTACAGATCGGTGCTGAGGGATTAACATCGATTCTTTTTTTATTCTCTCATTCCCATCGTTCCCTTCTCACCCTAATCCTACCCCCCAACCAGGTTGACCCATGACATCAGCCTGGATGAGTTTGAAGATGACGACCTGTCGGAGATTACAGAGATCACAGATGAGTGTGGGATGAGCCTCAACTGCAATGGCCCAGATATAAAGGTAAGTGTGGTACACTATAATAGTTCGTCATGAGAACTTGTGTATCGTTCGGTGTGTATCTCTGAAGGCTCATTGTCATTAGTTGTAACAGTTTCTTAAGTGACAGTGGCTGTTTGTAAAATGTGTGTAGTGTGGACTCACAAGCTGGGCAGGAAAAAGCAGTTCAGGACCTCTAGAGGAAAAGGGTCGCGTCAAACATGGCCGCTGTCATCTTATAGTTCATCTCTTATTGGTCTCAGCTGGGGAGGTCGCGAACAGGAAAAGGGTTAAGGGTTACGCAGGCACTGGAGCTATGTGTCTGGACTCATGTCTCATGAATGGGGACATAGTCTGTGGCACCGTCACATTATTGACTACTGGCCACATGATTGAAAAGGAAATACAGAAATGATGATTTAGGCTAATATCATAACTTGGATTAATTGTCCCGCTCGTTCAAAGATGAGATTTTGTAGGACACGCTGCGGCCATTGATTCACACTGTGTCGCAGTCGGAGCTCAGCGAGAGGTCGGACTCTCTTCTCTGTGGCGTTTTGTCCTGAACAGCTGCTGCATTCCACTTCCTGCCAGCAGAGGACAGAGGCCAGGGACACAGAAAGTGACAGAGATGCGCTATATATATATAAATACTTTGGATCTGACTGCATGTGACTTCCTCTGCGTCATCTATTGTTATTGAAATAATTAACAATGCGCCCTTGAAGTGAATAGGGTTTTAGCGCCATGAGCAGCACCAGCATCCTGGTTTTCTCATGTTTTATTGGCATGGAAATGAGCGGGTCAGTATCTGGAACTGGAGCAAATATGAAATGTGAGAGTATATGAGAGATGTGGAGTGGAGGAGCAGGAGGAATTAAGTAGAGGTAAATTTATCATTCTGTCAGATCTCTCTCTCTCTCTCTCTCTCTCTGGCTCCGTTTCCAGTGAAACCACCATCACCTTCTCCTCCTCCATTCAGCTTCGCTACTGTAACCAGGGCAACGGGATGGCTGAGGGGCTTATTAACTGTCAGTTGGATGAGCAGATGAGAGTTTTCCTTTGACAGCGACTCGAATTTGATTGTTTCAGTTTCATTCATCTGATGGATGAGACACTAGCTGCTGCAATGCTACACGGTGCCAGGAATATTTTAAGGACTCTATTTTTAGACCCGTGTTGCACTTCATACTGTACGTTTACAATCCACAATCTCCAAAACCTCTAAACATAGTACTGAAAACTACTAAAACTTCATTGGTGTTTCATCCACACCAGATGGTGGAGCCTGTTGTAAACGACGCCGCCAACAAATTTCGTCACAGTGTTTATTTTGAAATCACTGCTCTTTTCATATTACTGTGTGAATACTGGAGGGAGATTGCAACCAACAACTGAAAGCTACAAATTCTTCACAGGAGTTGGTGGAGACCAAACAAGAGCTAAAAGGAGTTTGATCACTGCAGATGGACCTAAACATATCTTTAGTAGAAGCTAATTTACTGTATTTGCGCGTTATGCCAACAGATGGCGGCTAATTCCGTCACTATTACGGTAACAGTTCTATATATAAGATATTTATGTATAATACCAGCTCTCCGACTGCTCAGACATGGAGGACAGAGGTGATCAGCAGTGACTGAAGCAGCTGGATCAGACAGAGTAAAGGTCCTTCCGCTTCGGCATAGCTGTCAACAGGCTTTTGAAACTGCATGGGGCTTTCCAGAGGAGAACTGTTAAAAGATGCATGAGGAGGCGGTGCAGCTGCACAGCATCAGGATGATGAAGTGTGATCGCTTCATGCGAAAGCTAGCACCAGGTCCGAGTGGTGACCTCATCATTGAGCTCATTATCCCAGGGGAGTTTCAGGATACATCTTGTTTCATTAATAATGGATGGTCATATGGAAGGCCCATCACACGCCCCAGACAGGCGTGGTGTCTGCCTCAGCAGGGGGGGAGGGGTGGAGCTCTGATGTACGGGGCGGTGTTTTCATATGTTTATAAAATTATTTATTTTATGCAGATGATACACCTGTATCCAAAAGAGTACTGACCATTGCTCCTAATCACTTCTCCCATGAGAGTGCTTTTGAAAGCAACAGGAAATCTCAAGTCTCATTAACAACTATTCCTTAAAATGACCTTTTTAAATGCTTTCAATGCATGCTTGAAAAATTTAGTTTAGTTTTTCTTTATCTAATTTACCATAATATTTCTGATGGAAACAGAACCATAAATTGGATGAAGATAATTCAATCAAACAATCAAATTTAATTCGAATAGCTCGTGTTCACAAATGACAATTTGCCAATTAGTGCTTAAGCTGTACAGGGTGCAGAATCCTTGGCCCTTCATCCTAAGGTAATAAGGAAGTGTGTTTATTTACTTATTTTACATGTGCTAATTGAAAACCCCTACTGTTGCACAGAAGCCTGGAACAATTAGCAAGAAAGGTTATCTGACTGGGTGCACACATGGCTGTTGTCATGAAGGGTTAAAAATCCATAATGAAACATAAATAGATTAGGTATTCCTCTGAGACATGACAACCTGCACACAAGTGTGTGTGGGTGTGTGTTTCGTTGCATGTGCTTAGGAGTGAATGGATTTGATTAGCAGTCATTTGTTTTACGCGGGTGGCTGAAAAAGTCACGTGTCAGGTTGGGGTCAGAATGGACTTAATGTACATACACGTAGCTGTAGTATAGTACATTACATTCACAAATACATAGTAAGCAAGGAGAAGATTTACTGGTTCTCTCTTTTTCTCAGTGCATTAGATAAAGAGGTGTACTGGCAAAACATCCACTAATGCATTCATTTACATACATGAGTCATTGTTGCCATCACAATGGTTGTTGTGCAACCAAAACTCTGTCAAACTCCCTTTTCACTGATGTGTTTACTGATTTATTATTCATAAACAAACACACTTTGTATATGTGTGTATATTATTGTTCCTTAAATTATTTATTTCTGGTGTACCTCAGGGCATTGGTAACGGCGTATTAAAAACCCTCATGTCAGTGAAGATGATTGACGTGATTTAAAGCGCTTCATCTTCCCAAACACTGTTGCTAAAGAGAGATACTCAATGAAAGTGAGCGAGGCAGAGAGAGAGACTGTGTGTGTGTGTGAGAGAGAGAGAGGATGCAATGAAGCAAGAAAGAGAGAGAGAGAGAGAGAGAGAGAGTGAGAGAGAGCTACACAGAGGGATAGATGACGAGAGAGGGAGGGAAGATCCGGAAAAACACTTACGTGAGGAGAAAGAGGTTGATTTCCATGGCAACAGTGATTCTCTCACCTACTGCACGTGTGCAGAGCTGAAAATAAATGCAGTGTTGGTGCTAACACACACACACACACACACACACACACACACACACACACACTCAAACTGCCCCCATGGAAACTGCTTACGTCATTTCATCCACACATGGTAATGGAGGATGCCACATATCCAACATGGATGCTTGTTGATGTTCAGTAGTTTGTTTATATCCATGTGTCACTCACCCAGGTCACTGGAACTGATCAGTGTGATCAATCAGCTCCGATCAGATATTATCTGATAAACCACTGGCATGTTTTCTGGCATGCGTTTGTGTGGTTTCATTCAAAGAACATTGTCCCAGATTGTATAGATGCAGGTCAAATAATTTAATTTACAGGGATGTAAACGCTGTATTTTATAGCTGTATTTTATTTACCATTTCCTTTCAAAGTATGAATGATTCGTAAATGTCATAGTTTCTTAAGGGAATCTGGCGTCTTGCCTCCCTAAAATCAGCACCATGACTCCTTTATGTATTTGTTAATTGTATTGAACAGATTTATTGTGTTACTTACTGTGCCACATGCAGAGCCTAGCAGCAGGTTTTGGCTGATTTAGCAGTTACAGGCTTAATTTTCTCTGGTTGTTGTGTTTGACCTGTAAATGTGTGATTCTGCTTCTTAGGCTGTTCTGATTGGTTTAGAGCCAAGAATCCCAGCATCCTCAGGGCAGCAGCATCTTCCCAACCTCCTCATCCTCACTGTCTCCTAGCAACAGGGGCTGGGGCTGTCTTAAAGGGGCCAGTTAAGATTTAAGGTCACAGAGCATGAGAAGAATAGAACCTAGCTGCATTAGCGGGTATTGATCCTCCGTGGGTGAAAGGTTAAGTGAAATGAGGAGAGGATGGGAAAAGGGAAAAATGATGTCAGGGACATTAATGTAGGATGATGAATAGTGAGCTGTCAAACAGCGGGAACCATCCCAACCTTCTGATTCGCATTTTCATCCATAACTTTTTGTTGTGTTTATGTTCCACTCTCATTACTCCTTATATCCTTGGGAGATATGCTGATTGATATATATAGTACTGAAAATACTATATGTGTGTGTGTGTGTGTGTGTGTGTGTGTGTGTGTGTGTGTGTGTGTGTGTGTCTATATATCTCTATATATAAACATAATATAGATAGATAGATAGATAGATAGATAGATAGATAGATAGATAGATAGATAGATAGATAGATAGATAGATAGATAGATAGATAGATAGATAGATTTCTAATTCAAGTGTATTTGTTTTTAGGTTAGATGGGTTTGTTTATACCTGTGGAGCAAAGAGGTTCAAGACAGTAACAGGATTAAGAGTGACCTACTGTCGCTCTCTCTCTCTCTCTCTCTCTCTCTCTCTCTCTCTCTCCCGCTCCCTCTCTCTCTCTAAACAATATCTCTCCGATCAATTTTAACATCATTCGCTGTAATTTATGTCATCATGAATATAAAAAAAAGATTGCATCCTCTGGGGACCATGAGTTTCTTGCAATCCAATTTCTTTTGAAAAATTCGAAGTCATGTGGCTGATCAGGTGATCAGGTGTAATGTGTGTGCATGAGGGATGTGAGAGATCAATCACATTGGCTGTGAAATGAAATGCCGATTAAGGGAGAAGGGAGCGAGGTTCATATTCTCGTGTATGACTTGATTCTCGTTGATGACTGATCTTGGTCATTGCTGCCATGTGGAAACGTTAAATCCGGGACTCCGGGGCTCCTGCTGTTGCTCTCTGCTTTAAGCCGCTCAGTGTTGGCAGTGATGGTGTTACAGTCTGAAGACAGAGCTGCTTCTAATTGGCCGGCTCAATCTCCTCATCCCATCCACATCACACACTCACTCCTCTCTCTCTCTCTCTCTCTCCCTCTCTCTCTCTCTCTCTCCCTGAGTCTGTCTGTATCACCGCCTTGACTGAAAGACTGTTTCAACCAATCTCTGCAGGGCCATGTGAGGCGAGGGACCAATAGCATGTCAGGGCGGGCAGAGCTGGGCGCCGTCGGCCAGTTCCAGGCAGAGATGCTGCATTTGGACCTCATAGACGGTGCTGACGGTTACCGAGGTGATAAAGAGTCATTGAAGGCATCTGCCATTGCAACCCCGCCAGCCACCAAGGACCCTGCAGCACCTGTCACCATGGATACCTACAGGCCCAAGAGACCCACGACCCTTAACCTCTTCCCAATTGTGCCGCGCACACAGGTAAGTCCTGCATTCATCTTATCCACACACACACACACACACACTGTGACTATCAGTCTCTCTTGTTTCTTCTCATGTAAAAATTTGACATAATTAAAAAAAAATGACAACCTGCGTGGCCCCACCACTGGATTCACCACAATCCCACCCCTGACAGGCTTTGTTCACTGAACTGAACAATGGCCTTGATTGTCAGGACAAACCAGTGCCATCTCTGTTTGTGTTTGGATGCTGCCAGAGCTTTGTGTGTGTGTAATCTTGTGCTTGACTCATTGTGAGGACCGTCTTCATCTCGAGATAGAGGAACATTTTGTCTCAGTTTTGTGTTTACGGCTGCTTGTATAGCAAATCATGTTTAGGTTGAGGCCAGGAGCCAAAACTACACACAAACATGAGGATGTGTGTGTGTGTGCGTTTTTGTTGTAGAAGGAAATCACCTAAGTTCCTCAAGTGACAGTCACTTGACAGCCCCACTGAAGGGTGTCTGACAGGTGTGGTCACTTGAATCTTTTACATATGTGGTTTTGGGCGGGCTTATGATGACTGACCTTTTATTTCTCAATCTAAGGCTGAGGTCAAACTTATTACGCCTCATGTGACCAAAATGAACAAACCAAATTCACCTTTTAGGTGTTCTAGTAGTTCTGATTTCACCTAACCCCTAACCCTAACCCCTAACCCTAAGCCCTAACCTTAACCCCTAACCCCTAACCCTAAGCCCTAACCCTAAGACAAAATATTCTCCATGACCTACAGTGTAGTCTGCCAGCAGGGCGCTGCGTGTTGTCCATCATGTGATGGTCATTGCCTTTTCTGCAAGACACCAAAACTTTGGGTCAAAAATAACTTTGAGTCATAAAAAAGTATGATTTATCTGTACGCATTCCGCATTAGCATTTGCTAACAACACTAATTTGTTTAAGGTAAAGGTAAAAAAGAAAATTCAACGTTTTCATTGTGGCAAAGATCCACAGAAATGTAATTCCCTATGCGGTTATGCAACGTAAACGTTAGTGAGTTTGCCCATGACTCAAGCACACACACAGACACATACACACGCACACACACACACACACACGCACACACACACACACACACACACACACACACGAGAAAAGCAACACCAGCAAGTACAGTTGCCTTGTTTCCACTTCATGGAAATTGGACAAAGAGCAAAGCGCAGAAAAATACAGTGCTGCTTGGTTGATCGTGTTGACAGCGAGCACTGTGGGGGAATGTGTGTGTGTGTGTGTGTGTGTGTGTGTGTGTGCGTGTGTGTGTGAACGAGCTGTCAGACCTGTAAAGCATGGAGATAATAATTGCTTTGAAACACGTTTCTTTCTGTCTCCTCGGACCTTGTTTATTCTCTTCATAAGGCTCCTGGAAAATACAACACATTACTCCAAAATCTAAAAACGGCCTTTTGTTTGAACTGTAAATTTAGTTCCATACGTTTTGTTTTTTTTTTCATTTATTCCAGTGACTGCAAGAAGAAAACCTCAGTTTGGTCAAAGTGATGAGACTCACACACATTTATTCCAAATTACGACCAGTGTAACCGACTGTAAACAACAGACTGTGGGTTTGAATCTCTGTGATTGCCTGGTGTCACGATATTCCCAGATTTCACTCATCACCTATCTGAGATGGCCACATCATCACACGTATCTGAGTCACTGCTCTTATTTCTGTCCCACAAATTCTCGCTCTCCCCATCGATGCTGCTGTCTCCCACCTGCTGATGTGCCCGTTACCACGGCAACGCCTCCCCCCGTCTTCAGTCGGTACTCGCACTGTAATATGAGAAGTGAGTCATGCTGTGGGTGGACAGAGGGGGGAGGACGTGATTGTCTTATTTTGGACACCAGAGCGTCGTCACTGGAGTTTCCACTTCTCCTTCCATCTGTTGAACCCCCCCCCCCCCCTCTCTGATTCAGGGCTGGATGTCAAACCAAGCAAACACAGTGCTAGCATCAGCTGACATGTGTCTGTGGTGCTGACTCACGTGACGTACGCTGGCATCAAATGGCTGGAAGCCTAGTGACAGAGGGGGGAGGACGTGATTGTCTTATTTTGGACACCAGAGCGTCGTCACTGGAGTTTCCACTTCTCCTTCCATCTGTTGAAACCCCCCCCCCCCCCCCCCTTCAGGGCTGGATGTCAAACCAAGCAAACACAGTGCTAGCATCAGCTGACATGTGTCTGTGGTGCTGACTCACGTGACGTACGCTGGCATCAAATGGCTGGAAGCCTAGTTGGTTTCTAATAGTCTAGCTGGCTTATGTTTTTTTGTTTGTTTGTTTGTTTTCACACTGTGTGCGACATTGCGTACAATTTAGTGTTTTGAGAAAAGCAAGAGGGAAGATGAAGCTGCTCTGTTGATGCACCGACGAGTTGTATCCGTTTGGGTGAAATGACCCTTTTAAGTGCGATGGAGAAAAGAAAAAGGCATCGCATGTGGATCATGGTTTCTAGAAAAGACTCCCCCCAGACTCCTACTCTGTGTGTGTGTGTGTGTGTGTGTGTGTGTGTGTGTGTGTGTTATCCTAGTAGCCTGGGTAAAATGTCTGGTTCCCTTTAAATTCACACCACGGAGCACAAACAAAAGAACCCCTGCTTATTCAAAAGAATGGAAGCTTTGTGTGTGTGTGTGTGTGTGTGTGTGTGTGTGTGTGTGTGTGTGTGTGTGTGTGTCAGGATCCAGTACTCTAGTGACCAAACCTCCTCTCTCTTCTTCTCTCTTCCCTTTTCCTCTGCCTTTCCACAGGACACACTGAACAACAACTCCTTGGGGAAGAAGTACAGCTGGCAGGACAAAGTCTCAGGCTCATCGTCGCCTCTTAAAACAGGTTCAGTTTTTGTGTAGTGATTGTGTAGTGAGGGATGTTCCTCTAACTCACTTTATTCCTCAGCAGCTGACCATGTGTGCGATTCTCATAGATGAAATCTTGGATTGGCTCTGCAGGGCAAAGTGGATCTAGCTGAGCCAACGCTGTATATTGTGTGTGTGTGTGTGTGTGTGTGTGTGTGTGTGTGTGTGTGTGTGTGTGTGTGTGTGTGTGTGTGTGTGTGTGTGTGTGTGTGTGTGTGTGTGTCAGTTTGGGGCTTATGTAGCCTGGGAGCTGTCGTCGCTCATTGCAACAGCTCTTTTCATGGCACCATGTGAGGCAGCACTCATGCAAACAGCTCAGCGCTGATGGGAAAATGTGATTGTTTATTCATCTCACTCGTTTTCAAACAAAAAAAACTTTTAAATCAGCTTAAGCTTTATATTTATTTACGTTTTTTAGTCAAACCATGTTGGCAAATAGCAGAATGGAATGATTCACACTCTATCCAGATGTATTCCCATGAAATGAATTGATATCAAGCCTAGTATTATAGATAGATAGATAGATAGATAGATAGATAGATAGATAGATAGATAGATAGATAGATAGATAGACAGACAGACAGACAGACAGACAGACAGACAGACAGACAGACAGACAGACAGACAGACAGACAGACAGACAGACAGACAGACAGACAGACAGACAGACAGACAGACAGACAGACAGACAGACAGACAGACAGACAGACAGACAGACAGACAGACAGACAGACAGACAGACAGATATATGTATATATATATGTATATATATATATAGATAGATAGATAGATAGATAGATAGATAGATAGATAGATAGATAGATAGATAGATAGATAGATAGATAGATAGATAGATAGATAGATAGATGGCTGTAAGGTTTATTTAGATGTTTGATGCATAGACAATTTACAGCATAAAGATCTTCGTGACGAGATTGTCATTGTTGTTGTTTGCATCCTCCAGGTGAGCTCACCCCTCCACGTGAGCACAGCTGCCTGAGCGATGAGGACAAGGTGCACGGCAGTGGGGCGCAGACCAAAGACCGCGGGACCTCCACCGACGCCCCCTGCAGGCACAGCTCCGGACACTCGCACAGCTCGTCGACAGCAGCTGTGACGCGCTCCAAGCTTCAGGAGAGGCCACCTGCTCCCCCTCCACCGCAGAACTACACACCGGCTCCTTTATATCCAGCAGGGAAGGCGGATGGAGACGGGCACCACCGGGAGAGGATCCGTTACCACACAGACGTTCACCTCGAGCCCACAGAGGAGATCTATCTAACTCCTGTACAGCGTTCCACTGATCCCATAGAAGCTTCACACACGCAGGAGCGACCTTTTCTCTCACAGCAGACTGAGCAGGGCCGCATGTCCATCAGCTCAGACACCGAGGGCCCACCTCCCTACCAGCCCCTCCCAGATCGGACAAACCCATCCATCTACGAGGAGGACGAGGTCTACGTCGCTCCGCCTTCATACGCTTCCTGTGTAGAATCCCTCATCACACCACCCAGCATGGCTCTGTCTTCCCGCTCCTCTCTGGCCCTGGACCTCAGCTTGAAGGGGGCCCGCACAGGGGCCGGGGTTATGCTGAGAGCAGGGTCATCAGTCGAGTACGTGGATGCCACAGATGAAAGTTACTGTGGAGAGGATGAGGATGTGGACAGGATAATAATGGATGGAAGATTGCGGACGGGGTCAGGCAAGGGCGATGGCGCTGCCCCGCCAAGGACTTCAATGAGCTCGGAGGCAAGCGGACTTTCATATGACTCAGTCAAGTACACGCTGGTGGTGGACGAGCACTCGCAGCTTGAACTGGTCAGTCTGCGGCAGTGTTACCAAGGCTACAGTGACGACAGCGACACGGCCACCATCTACGACAACTGCGTTTCCTCTCCGTACGAGTCGGCCATCGGTGAGGAGTACGAGGAGGACGAGGAGGAGGAGGAGGACGGGGCCAGGACAGGAGGGGTTAGACGAGAGGCCACAGCTTGTCTGTCGGAGGACTCGACTCCAGAAGCAGACCTCCACTTTTCCAAGAAGTTCCTCAACATCTTCATGAACGGACGCTCAAGCTCCTCCAGTAAGTCTTCACCACATCTATGCTGTTAATGTGTGCATTTGAGAAGGGTTTGAAACTGAAGCGTGAAATGCAGGTTTACCCTCAAGTGACCTATACATTACCAGTGACGGAAAAATATTAATAGTTAAAACTTTCTGGATTGTGTTGTTCAGTGTTGTTTTCGGCCATCTCCATTTCTATTTCTTAAAGCTAATATTCTGATGTTTTAGAAACAACTTTTGATGATATTAGATCCAGAAGGTTTTCTCAACTCAACCACCAACAATTTGATCCTGCTCAAATTGTTTCCACCAACTGACACTCGTTAAACACAGTGTATCATTCTCTCATGGGGCGATCGGCAAAGTGCCCCTGACCTCCAGCTAAACAGCCAATCCGGTTATGGTTGCTAGGGGGACGTTATGAATAATTGGCCTATCAACGTCGCCAAATTCAACGCCGGTGGGGCGCTGGAAATTTAGCCCCAGACTCTATCCTATGCTACGGGGGAAAAAAATATGTGCGACGACGAAGAGAGATGATGGTGATAAAAAAACGGAGTTCAAGAGCAGCTTCCACCAAATTCGCTGAAATCATTATTAATGTACCCTGTTGCGAGACGGAGGAAAAACTTCTCGTTAAAGAGCTGGGACCCAACGAGCCTAAAATCAACATCAAGGTGAAAGATAAATGCTACAAACGGAGTTTTATTGTACAACTGTAGTCATTTTCCGACTGTTCATGTCAACGCTTATGCTAGATTAGGCAGGGAAATCTGTTGGCACACCAGCCCCACCAAGATTTTTTTTCACCAGCCGCCACTGGATAGCAGTAATAGTAATAGTAATAGTAGTAGTAGTAGTGATTGCTTTGCTCGTTTTACATTGTTTACATGTGGAGTTACATTTGTTGGATTTGCCTTCAAAGGTCTAAAGGGAAATATGAAGATACACACAGTCTCCCACACATAAATCAGTAATGGCCAAGAGAGAGGAACAATGTAAAATATACAGAGAACGGGAGATTTGTCTGTAACGTATGTGTGGTCATTTTCTTTAATAGTCCCTGCTGTCCTCTTGGACTCAGTCCACATGTTTTACAGACTCATTAGAAACACCACCACACTTCTTCCTGAATACTGCAGGGGGAGGTAACTGATGTCTCAGGGGGATGTGAGGAGAAAATACACACTGCTCATCTGCTACATGCCTAATCAAAGTGTGATGCATAAGAATGCATTATAGTAACCATCATCAGCCCTAGTTGTGTATAACTGCAGTTGTAAACTAGCACATTCCCTCTCGTTATGGAAGGCGCAGAGTCGTTTGGCCTGTACTCGTGTGTCCTAAATGGCGAGGAGAGGGACCAGAGCCATAGAGCCGTGTACAGGTGAGGAAAAACGACACCGTCATCATCCTCCTCACAATCATTACTGTCCACATCGTCAACAATGCATATTACTGAATGAGATTACAATGTTTAGTGCATCGTTACAAGCAGTCAGGGAATCATAGCTATTGATTTGAGTGCATGTTTGCATTTATATGATAATATGTATATATTTAACACATAAAAGTTGCTCTAAATATTTACGTTTCCTATTATGTCAGACTTTCCACAACCCAGACGTTAACTTGTCCACCATTAAAGATTTTGTTTGGTTACCACGAGTGGCAGAACAACTGCACTCGGGGGCCCAAAGGCAGGGGCTGGGCCACCTCTGACCTCCCAGCCCACCCCGCATATAGCTCCGCCCTTGGCTACCACCTAATAGCAGCTTTTACACTGATTTCAATTTGTGTGCACGTTTTGCAGCTTTCAGAATATTTCAAAGTCAAACAATGCAGAGAATTATAGACCAATTTAACTTTATCAAATTTCCGTCTGTAAATATATTATTTTCTTTAAAGCGATGTTGGAGCAGAAAACAAAAGTCTGTTTCTCTTTCCTCAGTAACAGCCCGACTCCGGTTGAGATGCAGACACTTACAGCTGCTGCTTATAGCTGCAGGCTGATATATGTGCAGTACATGGGGGTGGACAGCAACAGCGGCAGTGCAGTCATGTGAAAAGCAACATCTCTGAGCATGAACAGATCATGTGATGTTGCAGGGCGTCATCCATGTGAAGCTGAAAGCGGGGGGGGGTCTGAGACAGTATCTAGTGGGTTTGTGTTTACAATGTTTATAATATACATAAGTCTGTATTTCATTTATCTGAGTAGATCTTTATAGAAGTTTGGGTGTGAACTAGCTTCAGTATTTGAGAGTTGCGTTTCTGTCAGACGTTTCTTTGAAGGACAAATTCTGGTGGAGGTTCAGTTTGTATTTAAATAAAATGCAAACTGGAATCTTCTTTAAATACTTGGTAAACCTATTATGAAAAATGTTTGGAGATCCGTTAGATCAGCTACGTCCTTCTGGACAGGTTTGTCCCTCGACATGAAGATGAGTTGGAGCTGGAGGTGGACGATCCGTTGCTGGTGGAGGTCCAGGCGGAGGATTACTGGTACGAGGGCTACAACATGCGAACCGGCGCCCGCGGGATCTTCCCCGCTTACTACGCCATCGAAGTGACCAAGGACACAGAAAGCTACAAAGGTAATGATGTCAAGATGCTTAACATTTTGCAACGTCCTAGTTTTCCACTAGCGCCCTACACAACTTAGTTCAGCATCTGTTGCTCAAGGCTTAAAGAAGAATAAAATTTGCAGATGCAAAAGAAAACTGCGTATACATATATATTTTTTTTTTCCATGGGTACTGGCTCTTATACTGTTTTATTGTTGTTTCTTTCCTGTGCAGTGAAGAGCAGTGAATGGATGGACAGATACCGGCTGAAGTTCCTGGGCTCCGTCCAGGTTCCCCACCACAAAGGAAATGATGTTCTGTGTGCTGCTATGCAAAAGGTACCCACACACACACACACACACACACACACACACGCACGCACACACGCACACACACACACACACACACACACACACACACACATATATATGCATACGTACATATGTACGTACTGTATATATGTATATGTCCAGGTCCCTTTTTACTTCTGAGACTTTTCAGATGTTTCCATTTTAGCACAAATTCGTTTCATGTGTTTTCCAGATTGCCACCAACAGACGCATGACAGTCAAATACAACCCGCCTTCCTCCTGCATCCTGGACATCAGTGTGAAAGGCATCAAGCTCACAGTTAAAGAGGATTATTACACTTGTGACAGAGTAAGATGCTTTTAAAATAAATAAATCAAGTGCAGCTTACGTTTGGTCAAGTAAAACTTCATCTTCACATCAGTCCATTAATCAGTTGAGGGATATTGCCCCTATGTGGCTGACAGAGGATAGTACAGTTTCTAAAGAGATTCTCATTGAGCATTTTAAAAAAGTTTTTTTTTATTTTAGTTTATACATATTTTGACGTACAACTTACCATGTAACATAGTCCTGCAATAAACAAGTTCTAATGATTTATGACTAACAAAATTATAATATGCTACAGCTGCAAGTCTGAAAATAATGCTCTGTTAGAGAAAGCAATTCTATAATATGATGCTCTAAAATTATCAGAGCATTATACATAATAACTTTATTTTCCTGCCAATACTTAAATTTTCACATGTTTGAATTTTTTTTCTTGCATGCTAGTCTGTGCTTGAAAGTTTCATGAATTAGCAAAAAGAGGTGCAGAATAATTTTGTGAATCGTTTTTTTGTTTGTTTTTTGAAACACCTGGAGCAGCTGTACAGTAAACGCCTCTCATACGTCAATCAAAAATGTGAACTCTGCCTCTGTTTCCTGTCCTTTTCGCAGAGTAATGAGTGTAGTCACTTCTTCCAGCTAAAGAACGTCTCCTTCTGTGGCTATCACCCTAAAAACAGCAAGTAAGTAAGAAGATAAGTGGACAACTTCCACCGATATTTTAACATTCGTTGAACGCCTGTCTCCTCGGAATAAAATAAACATTGACCTTCTCTATACCTATTCTTTGTCTTTGCCACAGATATTTCGGTTTCATTACGAAACACCCAGCAGACCAGAGATTTGCCTGCCATGTGTTTGTGTCTGAAAACTCCACCAAGCCCCTGGCGGAGTCAGTAGGGTGAGTTGAAAATGATGAAACTAGAACGTGGTGTAGATCACTGAGTAAAAAGTTGCGCCATTTTCTCAAGAACTGCTTTTAGGTGGGTGTCGTACCTGCATTTGTATTGTTATTGGAAATATTTCTGGTTCAACTAGTTCCGGTACATTCTTGGAGCTGCTGCAGAGCAGAGCTGTCCTGTCAGACTGGCTGGAGATCTGGTGTCTGTTTGTCGGAGTCTTCTCCACTGAACCCAAAATGCATCCAACTGCTGTCAGACATCTTGAAATGACCGCTCTGTTTTGTTTTACAGGAAAGCCTTCCAGTTGTACTATAAGGAGTTTGTGGAGTTCTCGTGCCCCACAGAGGACATATACCTGGAATAGCACTGCTCTGCCGTCAACCACAGCGCTGTACATTACACTGTATCATAGCATAAACGTTGCATGGAGGACAGGCATAATCTAAAATAAAATGAAATAACTAACACATCTGACAAACGGGCATTGGAAAAAAAATCGACAAGTCGAACGTGTGCCAAAGGCGTCCTGTGCTGAGTGAAACCGAATCTGCAAGAATAAGTCACTGATGACAGTGAACGCAGGAAAACACAATTTCTGTAACCGCAGAAACAAGTTGTCGCAGCACAAGTTGGACTGTAGCGTATAGGCAGGTGGAGCACATGTTTGTTTGCACGACGTGGTGCTTGATGAAGAAAAAAACGCCGCTGAGGTTTGGGAACAGTGAACAAATAACGAGTGTTTTGACTGCTAATATTCACCGTTCATACAGCAGGTGTATGCACAGCTGAACGATGAAAGTATTCAGTGAAATAAAGGCCCATGTAAGGTGGTATTTTTGGTATTATGATGGTATGCAGATGATTATTTAAGTATAAAAACTGTATTGGAATTTGGAGAGAGTTTCTACCCGGACGTCACAAAAAGCACCGATCAGAATGGACAGCACCAACGTTTCAACACCAAATGGCCAAGAGAAATGCACTGAACATCATCGGCGTTCATCTGAACGTCAGCAGGTCCAATCGGTACGAAAACGCTACAGGGACATTTGCCCGATAAGGATTTAGCCCTAGCATCTTGTTTGCGGAGACACGCGGTGCTTCTTTACTGTGTGTTCTAACACGGTATGAAAACAACACCGGCGATGATGTTGAATAGCAGGGGAAAAAAAAAAAAGAAACACCTGATATTAAGATTAGAGTAAGGACTCAGGACGGAAGGTGCAGGTGCTGACAAGGAAGCGAAAGCGAATCTCTGGTGTCCTCAGATCTTCACTCGTAGTGCCTCGTCCTCATCAGATTGTTCTCTTTATTAAGGACGCCTGGAATCTGTATCGTTAAAATGAAACGTGATCATGGGTTTCGCATCGAATCCATTCAAACTGCCAGACTCTACATGAGGGTCCATGATGATGATATGATTATGACGGAAAGCCAAAGGATCGCCATGTTATCTGGAATCATCCTGGGTCTCAGCACAGGTGCAGCAGCAACAAACACAACATCTGCACCATACATTTTTAATGGTATAATAAAATGATTGTCTGCTGTCGCTAATCGGAGACATTGCATTTGCGTCAATGGGAAATGTACATCTGTGGGGGCTGTAAAAAAAAAAACGGTGTGCAGACATGCCATATTTAAATAAGCAATTTAATATCTGTAATTATAAATATTGCATTGTATGAACTCAACATGTAGTATGTGAAAATTCCCTTTATTTTGGATTTTTTTTAGGTGTGAATTCTTCTTTATTTAAAAATTTTATTGCAGATCTCACAATCTCCTGTCGTCATTTTGTCAGTGTCAAAGTATGATCTCACACACACACACACACACACATCATATCAGCGTACTTGGCCTGGATAACTGAAAACCTTCACACACACACACTTTATATACTGTATAGGTATAGAGTTGCGTGAGGTGAACCAACCTGCTATGCACAGTGGCAGTGCGCCACTTGTCTGTGTGTGTGTGTGTGTGTGTGTGTGTGTGTGTGTGTGTGTGATGGGTTAATTATTTTACTGCAGGAAGTAATTGCTCACACTTAATGTTGTCTGCGGATACTGTGGCCTCAATGCCTTGTTCTGGCTTTGTTTTTCCCCCTCCTCCCCTCCTCCCCTCTCATCACGTGTGACTGTGTGTGTGGGTGAGTGATATGGGCGTTCCCCCTGGTACCTGAAGGTCTGGCTGATCAAGCTCACCTGTGGCTCATCCCCTCGTCAGCACGTTGCTCACATACACCTGCTCTCCTTCAGGCTCGTCCTGGTGCCTGATAGTTTCAGTCCACTGATGGCTGCTCAGCCTTTACCTTGTTTCCTCTTGTGGATTTCCAGTGATCTATATATATATATATATTTTTAATATTTGTATTTTTTTTTTGTGCTCAAGACCAAACCAGCCAGATTTCCAGAGCCACAGCTGTTTCCGTAAGCCAAAGCCCCTCACCCTGCCTGCCCCCTGACTTCCACACATCCACTAACCAACTCTGGTTCACTAACAATGATGTTTCTGACCATTCTGCCTTGGTGTTAACGCTTCAAAACGTAAACACTCTATATTCGAGGGATGTAGAATGTATTTCAAGATTAAAACATATTATTGTTACACGTTTCCATGACTTCACTGACAGTGAGCTAAAACAGATTTCAGCAGTTTAAAAGTGAATACTTTGCATTTTTGACATAGTTTTGGTGTTTTTGCCGAGAGGTCGGAGGTCAGTGTGTGACGTGATCCAATCAGTGAGAGAGAGCCTTCACGTTCATGCAAAACATTTACCACAAAACATCGTCCATGTTTTGTGGTAAATAACCTGTAGTTTATTTGTAATTTATTTGATCTGTCTGACACCGATATGTACATTAGTGTGTGTGTGTGTGTGATTTTATATTTCTACCTCTGGGCCATATGTAAATATTGTGAGAAGCCACACCTATAGTTTTCCACACAGGGAGTGGCACAGTGAGGTACATCTCCGAGGAGGTGCCAGAGAGGTATAGTATGTGTTAGCAGATGGTGTGTCAGTAACAGACATTTCATTTAATTTGTGTCCTTGTTATTTCTAGCTTGGTTAAGCTGTTTGGAATATACAGGACCTGCCTGGAGTGTATTTATGCACTGATCCTGCTCTGTCATCCTGTTCTCGTTATCCAGGTGAGTGGCTATGTAGTTTACTGATAACATTAATTAATGTAGGAAATTGCCTAATTGCTGCAGTGACAGGAAACACATTGGTCATTCCACAAATAGGGTTTAAAACGTTAATGTCTTGATTCGCACTCTCTTTTATAGTGGCCAGATAATAAAGATGTCTAGATAATGTATTGTCCTCTCTCAGGCTAAATTCTATATTTTTATGTCCACATATATATATATATATATATATATATATATATATATGTGTGTGTGTGTGTGTGTGTGTGTGTGTGTGTGCAATGCCTTTAGTCCCTCTTTTAACCGAGGCAGTTTCCAGATTTTGTTTGCTTTTCCTACAGTATATTTCTATATGCAAATGACCAAGATCATTATATTTGGATTGCAGTCGCCTGTCTATTCATATATACTTAAAAGAGAAATCAAGTCAAATTAGCATTGCAACCAAACTTCCAAACAAATTCCTGTTTCACTGCACGAGCGAGCAGAGCATTGCCGTTCATCACTTACGTCTACCACTGAACTGACCCAACCACATTCTCTGACTCGCATATTGCAGTCACTGTACAATGCACTGCCTCAGAGCAGGCATTTATAATGGAGACCTATGGGGAATTTAAACATAAAAACAAAAAGAGGCAACACGGCAGCAATAAATAAGCTCAGAGAGAAAGACCAGCTGAATTCACACCAGCAGAGGAGCTGCCACTCCAGTTGAATAAACGGTGTCCTGTTATTGAGGGGATTAAGGGGGTGGGGGAGGGGGGCATCCTCACAAACTATGCCCCCCAGTACAAGAGCTAAAAACACTGAGGAAACTTTTTAAAGCCAACTAGACTATGCACACAGTGCAACACACACTGTTACCGTGCCAATGTTTTCAGTATCCCCAACCATGTTTTCTTTCAGATAAGTGTCACTATTAAGCGGCAACTCAGGCTAAGCCTGACATTTAGCCTAGTCCGGACCAGGCTAGTTTGCCAGCGTAAGTTGCCATGGTAACTGAGTTTGAACTATGCTGAGCTTGCTTTATGGAACCGGATCCACTGGAAAATAACTAACTAACTGGTTTTATTTGGTAATCCTTAATATGTCATATATCATGCCACTTAATATATCCTGTCTATCTGCCGTATCGGAGTTTGATTATTTCCTGCCCTCGGGGTCGTTTGTCTTACACGCGTCACATAAGCAACGAAACACAGGGTAAAAATATTCACGGTGGAAGATGTTTACTAACGTTTCAAACCCTATACGATGATGATGATGATTATTATTATTTCTTAATCTTCCGTTCACACATCAAAAGAATTCAGCACCTTCAGGAATCGCCTGTTATTACTTTTCTCACTGCATTTGGAAAATGCACTTTTTCCAATTGCTTTTGGAAATATTACCTAAAGGGGCGGGATCAGGAATAATTAAAGGGGCGTAGAACTGTACAGGTTGCAGCAGGTATTGACTGTGGCTGTAGGACTTCTGCAGCCTCATTCACTCCCATGTTAAATCTTGTCACAGACTTCAGCCTCACAGACCTAAGTGCATGCTTTTTTTTAAACTCTCATATATCAGGCGAATCTCAATGTAGTCACTAACAAAAGCTCTGGGTGAAGGTCTAAACTGAGTTTGTGATTGTTTGTTTGTTTGTTTGTTTGTTTGTTTGTTTGTTTTGTTGAAGGTATCCACTGGCCAGCAGAGACCTTCAGCTTTTTCAAGTCTGTTTGCTGGCAGGTTTTCACAGCTATGAGGTAACCAGTCTCTCTGCATTCATATTTTCAGTGGCCAATGTAAAGATGAGCACAGGCCATCAAATAACAGCAGGATATAGGATGAGAAACAATTGTATCATTAGTCTCTGTGGGCCTGGTGGCCAGTCCATTTGCACAAACCATGCAAATCCCTGATAACCAAAACAGGAAGACACAGCCGTAAGAACCTACTTTGCATTGAATTCAATGACCAGCTTCTGCTAAGTAACATTTCCTTCACCTGGCTGTTCATCCAACCAATTATATCCCAATTTTCCTTGTGCTTCACAATACAACATCATATGCCACATTGTAGATAACGTCCCGAAAAGTCATTTAATGTCTTAATGCTACAGGATTTCCTCTGGTTAGACCAAGAAGACCTGGACGACCACACACTATATCTAATTTGTAACCACAGAGTATTATATTTATGTATTATAAAGATTAAAATGAAGTTTGTTTTCTTTTCTTTTCGTTGTGTCTGTTTTTGTGTCGTTCTAGTGGGCTTAAGTTTGTGAAAGCGGGAGTCCTCTGGTGTCTTCTGTTGGTTGTTGTCAGCTTAACCGTGTTATATCCAAGGTGAATACCAAAGGCATCTATGCTAAATGCTCAGCGTTACGCCAAACGTTTGGATCTCCAGTCTCACAGTGATGATCAATTTTAGGTATTTGATAGACATCACACAGAGGAGACAGCTCGGGGAGGAGGAGGAGCTCAGAGCCATGCTCAACAGTTTAGATGACAATCTGGACTACGGGTAAGACCTTTATATTTGATTGCGTGAGTACAGAATTGAAAATATGTTATTTTTGCTGCAGGCACTTGTGCACTCGTGCGACAGCTTCTTCCACAAGCAGTTGAATCTTGGCTGATTATTACGCTGTCTTGCTCTTGCTCTTGCTCTCGTTCAGACGTCTCTGAAGAGCCTGGTGGGCGTGTGAGAATGTTGAGAAACAGGAAACAAACAATGCCAGTTCAGCTGTGAAGAACAGTACATTTGTGATCTGAAAGATGCCAGTAAACAGTGAGTTATCAGGTTGCAGGTAGAAACATGAGATGAAGAGGGTGCAGATAAAAACCCATTCATTTTTTCCAGTGGTCTCCATAAGGTTGCAATGGATTTATGGAGGTAGCTTTTGTGTGTGTGCGCGCGTGTGTGTGATCATTTTAAAGAGAAAACTATGACACAACTGCACCAGTTACCTTTTTGCTTTCATCTTTCATTTCAGGGCCAGACCCAAAGTCAAGACAAACACATCATGGAACGCTCCCATCATTTGGGAAGGGATGTTTCACCCTCAATATTATGACCAGATGCACACTGAACTCCATTCAGCCGTGGCGCTCACTGTGTTTGCTGTGGGCAGGTATGTCTGGGAATATTGTAGCTGCGGTAATGTCAGTGTTTGCATGGGTTGGTTCAGGTGTGGGCACAACTGCCTTTTGTTGTTGTATGCAACATGTAAACAATATTACACCTGAGGTTTTTATAAGATGTAAAGCTCAGCCAGTCCAAAAGCTAGATTCAACGATTGTCCCAAAGACAATAAATAAAATTATGTTGGGGTTTTTTTTGTTTGCTTGTTTGCCTTATCATCATAAATGACAGTTTATCATCTGTCTGTCTTTAAGGTACCTGGATGCCTACCTCAACACGTTCCTCACTTCTGCAGAGCAGCACTTTATGTTGGGATTACCAGTGACCTATTACGTTTTTACAGATTTACCAGAGCAGGTACGGGAAATCAAGCTTGGTCCCCAGCGAAAGATGAAGGTAATCAAGGTGGAGAAGCACTCTAGGTGGCAGGACATCTCTATGATGCGCATGAAGCAAATATCAGAGATCATAGAATCCGAGATTCGTCACAGCTTCAGGTACATCTTCTGTTTTGATGTGGATCAAGAGTTCAAAGGGAGATTTGGCTCAGAGGCGTTGGGGGAATCTGTGGCGTTGCTCCACGCCCACTATTACAACCTTCCAAAGAATCGATTCACTTATGACAGAAACCCCAAATCAAAGGCACACCTGGAAACTGGAGATTTCTATTACCATGCTGCTATCTTTGGGGGACTTTGCGAGAATGTAAAGAATCTGACAGATACCTGCTATTCGAACATCATGGAGGACAAGAAGAATAATGTGGAGGCTCTGTGGCATGATGAAAGTCACCTGAACAAGTACTTTTGGCTGTTTAAACCACGCAGGCTGCTCTCCCCTGAGTATTGCTGGGATCTGACTATTCCGTACAAGGGTGATATACAAGTCATACGTCTGCTATGGGCCCCAAAACAATACAAAAGACTTCGTGATCACTAGTGTCGCTGCAAGAGCCGAAATTTGGCTTCTGCCAAACTTCTGCCATACTTTTGGATACTGAAATCTTGGCTTCACGGTGCAGTGGTGAATATTATGGTGTCGTGGTTAGGGTCAGGAAATTTGTTGGTTTCGTTATAAAGTGGTACTGGGATCACAGCGCTAAAATGTATTATTTTGAATGCTGTTTTTTACGCTGTTTACACAATGGTAAATGAAGAGTACGGACGTGGCTGCAGCAGTACTGAAGTAGACCTTCTAGTTGTATGGAAAATTTGTACATCCCTGCTCTTCTGCGCTCCGTGAAGGAATGCTGGGGGCAAACCAGCTGACCCAGTTTGAAGACTAATCAGCTGTGTAATTTCTGCACTTTCTGGTAGGGGACAAAACAGCTTATGCAGGAAGAGCATGATGGGAAATGTCCACTGAGCTCAGCTCTGTTCATCGCCACTGAAACACTAAACTCAACAACAGGTACAAAAGTTATAAAAGATAAAGTAGGGACTTTGATGTGTTTGTAATAAGACGCGGGCCACTTAATATATCATGTCTATCTGCCGTATCGGGGTTTGATTATTTACTTCCCTCGGGGTCGGAAGATGTTTACTAAGGTTTCAAACCCTATATGTTGTAAAACAGTAATTGCTTTTGGCAATATAACCTAAAGGGGCGGGATCAGAAATAATTAAAGGAACGTAGAACTACACATGTTGCAGTATGTATTTTATATGTCCCTGTTTATGGACTAGACTAAAATAAACGGGGGGGGGGGGGGGGGGGGGGGGGGGGGGGGGGGGGGGGGTACTAAACATGAATGAGAGTGAGCATGGAAGTACAAAGAGTAGCAAAGCAGTTTTATTTTATTACTTATTACTGATCAACACAAATACTATAACCTAACGAAGTGCAAATGGATAATTTATATGGAATCTTGTGCCATTGTTGAACTTTGTCATGGTCCCTGTCGCAAACCAAAAAATACATGTAAATATTTTTAAATTATGAATGAAAGTTTATTATCATAGAAAAATATATAAAAGGAATCTATTCAACTGTATATGAATTTACTTCAATTGCAGTTGAAATTGAAAGTAAACAGTATTTCAGTAACATCCTGAGTTAGTTACCTGATTTTCGGTCAGTTAAAGACTTGAAGATTTGTGCATGTGTTGGCAAAGAACTTTGGCCAACACATGCAAGATGCATTTACAACCATGTCAATACAAATTTACTTTCACACATGGATAAAGACACAGTTACACAACTCTCCAAGCACAATAGCAAATAATTCTGCTACGACAAAAGCCCCATATCTGGCCGTGAATAGCAAAAGCTGGCAGAAACCCTCAACAAATGAATGATTGCTGTTATTTTGCTGTAAAACTATCTGCTCCCCAGTAGCCTGAAATAAAATCATCATAATCAGATAGATAACAAATCTTCTTTTTTTTATTATTTCAAGACTACACTACAGAAACCTATGCGGTTTAAACCTGTGTTTGTCTTTCTTCTGGATTTTGCATAATAATTTTGCTTAATAAAATTGTGCCATCATCACATTGTTTCAGTTTGTTTCAATAAATCGTTCAGTCAAAGAGCTTTTGTTCCACGAACAGTGGAAAACAGTTTTCCTGTTTTCTATAGAACTATCTTGACTTCCAGGGAAATAGTTTGTTTATTCGATGTGCATTAGATTACATCTGTTGCATCTGTTTTCCAAGGCCTTTGCTGCCACCGGCACAAACAGAAATGAAAACAACAGGTGAATCAGATCCCGGTGTGTGCGTGCGTGTGCCTACACGTGCATGACTTCTGAGTAGCTCTGCCCCTAACAAACGGAATCTCACTCTGAACGTTCTTATTATTAGGGGACAAAACAGCTCATATTGCAGGATTTGCATGATGGGAAATTTCTGTAACCTGACACTGAAACCCAAGTCTACTGAACTCAGCTCTGTTCATCTTCAAGTAATTAAAAGTCACAGCCTTGACTTTTAAGCAAAAAAAAAAAAAAAGCGAATTTAATTTTGGGTGTTTCCATTCCTATCTTTAATAACCATTGATACAACTTGAAATTTCTGTTTCTCACATACTCGGAATCCACACACAATGCACATTGTCCTAATCACCTTTGCCCGTGTCTTGTTTCTACGCCTGTGTTGATAGTCTGTGTGCTCCCCAGTGTCTCTATCAGTTTGTTCCCTGTTACTGTGTCACCTGGTTACTGTGAGCGAAAAAATTATGTTTCCTGGAAAGACTGTTGGTTCCCGGTAGCAGCTGAGAAGTTCTTCGCCTGTTGTACACAACTCTCCAAGCTGCCCTGTGGGTTCAGGCTTAATGCCTTCTTCAAGATGTATGAGTCAATCACAGCAATCATGTGGGTCTTGTGACATCTGCCTCGACTCATATTGTTAAATTTAAACCTTATACTAAAGCATATGTTAAAAATTTTTTACATTATATGCCATATTGGATAGAACTTTCAGAAAAGGTCATTTAATGTCTTAACGTTACATGTTTTGCTTTGCGAAAAAATTCCACCGGTGAGACCAAAAAGATCTGACCTGTCGCACGCTCTATCTAACCTTTTTCAGTCCGAGGACCTCTTGGCTGAGAAAGCCACTGAGCTTGGATCCAAACGGACCCACGTCGGCCTGATATTCATGCCGTATCATTAATTATGGAATTTAAGACACACACATATGTCTACTACACCCCCCTACACGTGGGTCAATAGAATTCTGAATTATAAGTAAGAGGATTAATTAAATTCATTTGGATTATTATTGGCATTTTTTTACATTTAATGATTTTTATTGTTTATCCTTCTTGCAATTAGTCATAGCAAATTAGCCATGTTTTATTTATGTTTTTGTAGCATTGGATTATTTTTACATTGTCTGGAGAAAAGACTGAAGGAATGATTGAGTTCATTCAATCGATCACATTGGATTTTGTAAATATGCAGACAGACTTTGTACATATGTCAAGCTGTCAAGGTTTCAAACATTTGTTGTTAGTTACGGATTTGTTTTCTAAATGGGTAGAAGCTTACACCACGAGTTCCCATTGGGGATAAACAGTGATAGAGGTCCTGTGTTTGTTGCAAAGATAACTCCGAGTTTGGCAAAAATACTTGGATTGCAGTGGAAAAATACTTGGATTTCACTGCATGGTCCTTACGACCCACAGAGCTCAGGTCAAGTGGAGAGAATGAAACGACAAAAACAACCAAACACCCCAACAGGTCTGAGTCCACATGAAGTACTGATGGGTCGACCGATGCTTCAGGGGCTATGGCGCCCTTAACACTGCACAAAGGTAGCCTATCATGACTGACGTTTGACTCAAATCTTGCAGAAGTTTCATTTACAGGTCTCTGATTGGCTCCCAAAACCCTCGGAGGAGCCCATTCATCCTATTCAAGTGGTGGTGATTATGTGCTAATTAAATCTATAGAAAAGCAAAGTCTTGGTGCTGTTGGTGACCAGAAAAGTCAAAGAAAGACCAGAATGAGTCCATGCAACACAATGCTAACTGGCTCCAAGAGCCACCCCTGCCAGAGGTGGCTCCTGCGAAGAGAGACAGTGAAACCCTGAACTCTGATGGTCTCTGTGTTTGCAGAGACCAGAGACAAACCTGATGGTTGTCGTGTTGCATATCTGGGTTACAACCCTTAAGGTATTTGGGGATGGATTGTTTAGGATTGCGATTAGGTTACAATGACTCCAACTGCTTCAGGAGAGAAGTTAGTGATAGTCGCTATCATCCAGTGTCTGACACTCCTGACCTGTGGTGTTTCACAACCCCTCAAGGATTCAAGGATTCAAGGATTTAAGAATCATTAGTGTCAGGTCCCGGATTATTGCCCATTACAAAAGAATTAAATAGATTATAATTCTAAGCAATAGGTAACTACAGAATAGGAGATAAAAATGACACCGACACTGATACTGACACTCCTCGCCTGGAAGAGAAGAGAGACAGCGAAACCCTGAACTCTGATGACTTCTCTGTTCACAGAGACATGAGACAAACAAAGGAGATCTCCTTTTATTGTTCAAATGTTCAGTGTAAACTTGATGGTTGACATGTTACATATTTGGGTTACAACCCTGAAGGTATTTGGGGATGGGCTGTTTACAATTATGATTAGGTTAGGTCCATGTTTTGTGTTGTTTGGAATCTCTCTGCTGTCGACAACTACCTGAAGACCTCCACTCTACGTCTATTTTGTTTGATACTTTGTCTTTAGTACATCAGTAAAGATGACTGACTTTCAATCCGCCTCTGGCTCTGGGCTCCTAGTCTCGTGTGAAATGTAACAGAATTATCTTTTGATCAGCAACCCCAAACATATTCTTCAAAGAGGTCTAAAATAGTATTTCGGTGTAGTCATTTTCAACAACACCTCTGTATCTACTGTGGCCAAGCTGGTCATGTTCATCTCCACTGTCCCCAACGGCCAAAAGATCAGGTTCACCAGGAACTCTCCATCTTTGCTTCCCTCTCCAATTGCATCCAGAACCATCTTGGGGTCTCAGGAATCCCACTGCCTTCAGGTGCTTGTTGACTTGGGGGCAGACAACAACTTTACTGATGCAGGTTTCACCACTCACTTTCATTTACCAGTCAAACCACTGCCAGAACCTAAGAAGGTGTTTGCCTTAGATGGCTTTTAGCAGAAGTTCCTCACAGGACTGTGCGCCTCTCACTCCTTCTCTCAGGTAATCATCACAAAAACATTGCTCTTGATGTAATCTCTTCACCTTCGGCTCAATTCTCGGTCTCCCCTGTCTTGAATTACATAATCCACATATCAAATGGTCTTCTCTTTCAATTGTCAACTGGAGGCTATTCTGCCATTGTTTACATTCCACTATTCATGCTTCCACTCCCCATTCTAATGCTCCACCTGAGACCATGGAGCTAACTCTTGTACCACAGGTTTATCATGATTTACAAGAGGTGTTTAATAAAGATAAAGATCTGGTCTTGGCAGTTTGCCCCGCCAGCAGAGGAGCCACTTCATGACACCATCCTAACATCTACCTGCGTGGTCGGAGCAGCCAAGTGGGATGTTGAACGTGTGGTCGAGGAGACACTGGCTAACCAAGTGGTTCCTGACCAATGTCCTCCAAACTGTATGTTCGTGCCACCAGAGGCCAGGTCCCTGGTTCTGGTTTGCAGGCATTCATCTAAAGTAGCTTGTCATCCTGGTATTAACCAGACCCAGGAACTCCTGCACCAACACTTCTGGTGGCCCTCCATGTCGGCGGACATCAAGGAATTTGTTGCTGCCTGCTCAGTCTGCACCTGTAATAAACCTTCCCCTTTTCAGGGTCGCAGCTCACAGCGGGCGAGAGGCAGGGTACAGCCTGGATAGGTCGCCAGCCCATTGCAGGGCCAACACAGAATATATATACAGACAAACAACCATTCACACTCACATTCACACCTATGGACAATTTAGAGTGGCCAATTAACCTAACGCCCACACTGCATGTTTTTGGGCAGTGGGAGGAAGCTGGAGTACCCGGAGAGAACCCACGCAGAAACGAGGAGAACATGCAAACTCCACACAGAAAGATCCCCCAAACCAAGGTTCGAACCGGGGACCTTCTTGCTGTGAGGCACGAGCGCTAACCACTGCACAACCGTGGTGCCCACATTTCTAAATTATCAGAGATAATCATTAATATTATTTAGATAATAACCTAATTGATCCTCCTTGATCCCAACATAGTTGATGCCCACGTGAGGTTATGTTTAATATATGTTGCGGCCTTCCCCAACATAACTGGTGCCCCTTGTGAAGCCGTGTGCTTAATTCCAGCTGTGTTCTGTATTTATGCACAATAATCTATACTTGACTGACATCTATAACTTGAAGTTCAAGCATTTTGAAAATTGACAATTAACAATTCTGTTACAATATTATAATATACCAAATATTCTAATATTGGTAGTAACAGATGTAATATTTTTGTTTAATATTCAAAAAGTCGCCAAAGTTAAATTTTTTTTTTTTGGCACTTACATTAGTGATTCTGTGGTGTGTTGGGATTGCATCTAGGTGTGTGAGAGATTTATTTTCACATGGTTGAACACAAACAGTGTTCACCGCCCCTTTTCTTATTTTGAGTCCTGTACCCTAAACGCCTCACCTATGTATTCTAGGTGGAACTTAATATAAACTCCCTTAGGGAAGACAGTTTATTGTATAGCGCCTTTTGTTAGAAACACAAAATGAGCAGCAAAGATTCTCATATGTCATAAAAGTTATCCACCTATGATTTAAGTAACCTAAATAGCTACATAAATATTACTTAGCTAATAACCAAATAGATCCTAATTGGCCCCAGCCTAGTTGGTAACCACGTGAGGTTATGTTTAATATATGTTGTGGCCTTCCCCAACACCAGGGTCTGTTTAGTTCTGTTCAGTTTCTTTAAGTTGAGATCTGGCTCCCCTGGTGGCAGCTGACGAAGCACACCTGTCTTCAATCATTCCATCAACTGCTCCATAAAAGACCAGTCGACACTCCACATCTCAGTCGGTAACTCTAGCCACTGTCTTGCTCCCTGTGTGTTTTTTTTTTTTTTTTACCTCGTGTTGGTATTTTTGGACTTTGACTTGGAATGTCATTGTATTGTCTATGTTGTTATTTTGTCAAAAGTTGTATGTATCGCTGAGTGCATTCATTGTAATTAATTGTAACATTATTATTGTATGGTTGCTGCGATATTCAGTTCTCCTAATCTCTTAGTGTGCGTTAGTGCTGCTATACATAATTTTCCCTGTAGACTTAATGTTATTGTTGATCTTACGATCAAAAAGGAGAGATATGTTGCATTTGGTGTCGCCTCATACTCAGATCAGTGTAGGGAAGATGACACGATTAAGTGCAGCGTAGCTATGAACCACTTGGGGGCGCTGCTGTCAAGTGTAATCATACACTGACATAATTTCATCACACATGCAGATTTTCCCCCCCATTCATTTATACATAGTAAATAAGACTTTTTTTTTAATGACCAAAAATATAAGACAAACTGTGCAGGTTGCACCAAATTCTAGATGGAACATACATCCTGCACATAATCACAGCTTGGTCACCACACGGTGGTGCTCAAAGTACACAGATGTACACAACAATGGCGCAACAAGCACAAGTACTTTCCAGGGTGTAAACTGCCTGTCACCCAAAGTCAGCTGAGATTGGCTTCAGCCCCACACACAACCCTTTGAACACAAGTGGTAGAGGATGGATGGATGGATGGATGGCACCACAGGACAAGCAAAAATGTAAATAACACAATGAATATATATATATATATATATATATATGTATGTATATATGTATGTATGTATGTATGTATGTATATATGTATGTGTATATATATATATATGTATGTATGTATGTATAGAAGCGAATGCTAAAAAGTGCAGTTTTTCAGAAATACAGCCTTTTTTTTTTTAGAAATTCCGTCTGTAGAATAAAGCCTGTCCCAAACACAGGACCCACTCTAAAAGTAAACGTTCTGTCCATATGCAAAAATAGTTCATCTTCAAGACACCGAAGTGGCCTGAAGAACCCTACAGCTAATCAACAGGGGAATTCCTGTGCATTATCTCACCTGTGCATTCATTGTCTTTAAAACACTAATAAGACACATGAATATAAGAGTTGGGCTTTTGCAGTGTTAAGTGACCCCCACTCCAGACCACGCAACACAATGGACTCGCATACCCGGCGTCAGGATATGTGTCAAAGCTGTAACATCACACTCAGAAGCATCACGACACCTCTGCACGGGTCGCATTCCTTTGTGACGGTAGAGGAGATGTGAACGGATATGAGAGAAGGAAGAAAAAAGCAGGAGCAGAAAAGCAAATTATATTGAAAATAAAAGAACTAAAAGAAAAGGAAAGAGAAAAAAAAGAGTTATGTGAGCGAAGTCCAGCGACACAGAAAACCATCTGGCACGGTTCATCCTTCCCATCATACACATTCCTGCATGACGCGTTCACAAAGGACCATTGTGCATCACTGCAACTGACTCATCTCCTTGCTGCTACCTGCTCTAGAAGCTGCTAGGACACGTGCATGTAGAAATGCA
>JAFBJQ010000086.1:146577-151577 GCA_016785345.1 Trinectes maculatus
GTGCAGCTCTATCTCCACATGTCCTTCACACATTCGACACCAAAGCGCCCGTAAGATCTGAGACTCTCAGCGTCAGTGGTGGAAGAAACACTTTTTACCCTGGACGCAAACTGTAGTTGAAGCATATTCAAATATTTTACCGTTCAGTCAGGTTTGTGTAAAAAAAAAAAAATTTTTTTTAAAGAAACCAACAAACTTTTAAACAGACAAAAACACAACATGCGAGTGAGTTTCTTATCACAGAATTCTTTAACTCTCATAGCAAACCAGTAGAGGGCGGTCACGGGTTGAGACAGGTGCTGAGAAGCTCAATTACATTTATTTATGAGACAATAACAGAATTTAAAAAAAAACTAAATGCAAATGAAGATAATGTTAATTAAAACTAAACGAAGAGTCGTTACACTGTCAAAGGCAAATAAAGACAAATAAAAACTTAACATAATGTAACAAAGAAACAGGTTTTATTTATTTCCATATTCATCAGTGTAAAAGCAGCTCAGTTACTTAGGTGTTGGCAGAAAAACCTGCAGACTATGTAATATCCCGTGTGCACGTATTCTGTATGTGCATCATATGGACTCTAGTTCAAAGCGAACAAGAGTTTGTTTTTTTTCACTCTTCATCCCGTTTAACACTTCAACAGATATGAAACGCATGAAAAGAGCAAGCTATTGGGGTTTTTTTTTTTCTATTTTCTGGAGAGCTACACCCACAGAGTCAAATGTCCCCAGGAGAGAGAGAGAGAGAGAGAGAAGTGTGTGTCCATCAAATGGAATAAAAGAGAGAGAGAGAAGAAAATTCCCAAATTCCCCCTGTGAATGGTTGGGAGTAATTAATCTGCAGCAGGGGGTTTGCCCTCCTCCTGACGTGTGAGTGACAAGCAGGATCTGCGGAGGAGAGGTGTTTCATTGCTTCTCCCCCAGGCCTGCTCCATCATGGCCTCTTCCTCTTTTCATCTTCAACCCCCCCCCCACCAGCCCACCCCCACCCCTCTCTCTCTCGCCGCCTGCTGCGCTCGCGTTCCCTTTATTCTTCCTTACCTTTAGCGCGCTCTGTCCCACCTGACAGTTACATGTGGCCGCGCGCAGTCTCCAGATAAGTACCTGCGCGGTTAATATTGTGGCGAAGACTTGACCTTTGACCTTTCCCCTGTTATTGGGGAAAAAAGAATGAAGTCATATATCAACCTCTGTTCCCAAAATATTATAATTATTAGTTATTAGCAGACAAATGCCTCCATCCCAGACCTCAGAATAAGCGCTCGTATACGTAACAATCAAATATCTTGTCTTTGCAGTGTATTGCGTGGACATACAGTTGGTTGGATTGGATATAGATCTGCATATCATTGTTTCCCAGTGTTATTTACATTTTTCACAGTGTCCCAGCTTGTATGGATGTATCGATGTTTCTGTGCCGCCCTGATACAGATGAAGTCTGATCATCTTCTCCAGGGGATCGAGCCACAACCAGTTTGAGCACAGATTCTTTACCTGCAGTTAAACTGTGCTGGAAAAACAGTGGATTTAAAAATACATTAATCTGCAGCAGGGGGTTTGCCCTCCTCCTGACGTGTGAGTGACAAGCAGGATCTGCGGAGGAGAGGTGTTTCATTGCTTCTCCCCCAGGCCTGCTCCATCATGGCCTCTTCCTCTTTTCATCTTCAACCCCCCCCCCACCAGCCCACCCCAACCCCTCTCTCTCTCGCCGCCTGCTGCGCTCGCTTTCCCTTTATTCTTCCTTACCTTTAGCGCGCTCTGTCCCACCTGACAGTTACATGTGGCCGCGCGCAGTCTCCAGATAAGTACCTGCGCGGTTAATATTGTGGCGAAGACTTGACCTTTGACCTTTCCCTGTTATTGGGGAAAAAAATAATTAAGTCATATATCAACCTCTGTTCCCAAAATATTATAATTATTAGTTATTAGAAGACAAATGCCTCCATCCCAGACCTCAGAATAAGCGCTCGTATACGTAACAATCAAATATCTTGTCTTTGCAGTGTATTGGGTGGACATACAGTTGGTTGGATTGGATATAGATCTGCATATCATTGTTTCCCAGTGTTATTTACATTTTTCACAGTGTCCCAGCTTGTATGCATGTATCGATGTTTCTGTGCCGCCCTGATACAGATGAAGTCTGATCATCTTCTCCGGGGGATCGAGCCACGACCAACAAATTGAGCACAAATTCTTTACCTGCAGTTAAACTGTGCTGGAAAAACAGTGGATTTAAAAATACATTTAAAAATTTTTTAAAAAAAACAGTCATCAGTCACAGTCATCTGTAAATACTGGAACATTTTATTTCCCATAATTGTGCCTCTTTAAATAAAAACTCTCTGGTCGAGGTACAATGGCGGCCTCTGGTCCGTAACTTGAGAAGCGGCTATTTGTGAGTAACACTAAGTGTGTGTTAGTGCTGCAGAGGAGGGAGGGAGGGAGGGAGGGAGGGAAGCCTGCCACATTAATGACAACCACACTTATGTAAAGCTGCACGCGGTATTTATAGAGTCAGCTGGGCTTCAGAAGGCCGCTGTCGGAAAGTCCACAAACCGCCGGCCGCGACACACGCACGCACATGGACAAGCACACACACGCACACATATCCAGGAAATACGACAAAAGTAAGCACTGTTCGGTAAAACACATTTTGTTATCTCTCAGTCCATCACAAAAACAAAAAAAGGCGATTCTGTCATATGAAAGACACACAACTCGTACGTAGAGTGTCGACAATCACTAAAGGTTTGGGTTTTAATCCCGTTTTAAACGATCGAGCTAAACTCCTCCTGTGTCACACAGACATCATACATCGTACTGAAGTTTCACTTCCCACCATGTTTCCTGTAAAATATAACAAAATGATGTCGTTGAGAAATAATTTCATGACTCGCGAAATTGTGACTTTGGCAAAATAGTTCTGTGATGGCGCCACTAAGATTTGGAGCCATTGTTTTCAACACTTTTAATATTACGCTTTCTTTTTTGGATTTTTTTTTTTCCTTTTTATGGTCAATGGCCTCAATTCTGAACATATAAATATACAGAGTAATAAATTGTTACAGTTTTTGTTTGAAGATAATACAACGCAGAGATGTGAAGGAATGTACTCTTGGTCCAACATGGACCAACTCATCCAGGCTGGTACCGAGCGCAGTGTGTGTGTGTGTGTGTGTGTGTGTGTGAATCCGAGTGGATAACACACTCAGCCCGCCGGGCGTCCCTGACCCAACAGTGGCCTCACTATGACTTCAGAGCATCTCTGCCATATTTATCAGAGCGACA
Organism: Trinectes maculatus; assembly: GCA_016785345.1. Lineage (NCBI taxonomy): Eukaryota > Metazoa > Chordata > Actinopteri > Pleuronectiformes > Achiridae > Trinectes > Trinectes maculatus. The sequence goes on from JAFBJQ010000086.1 coordinate 149,871, forward strand.
TCTGTGTTTACAGAGCTGCCAGGGAAACTGCACACGCAAACATACACAGCATCTGCACTGACACATCTGTATCTGTATACATTACAGGGGGAATGGAAATAAATGGGTACAGCTCTGTTGTACAGTAGAGGGAGGGCTGATAAAGAGTTCCACAGCGTTTTCCGACCTGTTCCCAGAGTCCCTGATTACTCTGCGGAACAACAACAACAACACGAAATGAACAGAGCGACACTTTCCCTTTTCAAATCATATACAACATATGCAGAAAAGCGTGTGTGCGTATCCTGTTTACACCGTTACACCATGTGTCTGACAGCCGGCGTCCGGGATGAACGCTTTGACCTTTCGTCGGAGTGTTTTCTTAAAAACCGTGTTGCTAAACATGCACAGTGACATTCCAACTGATTACCAGTCATTATTTATGGAGTTCGGGGGTGAAAGTTACTGCAGAGTCAGTAGTCTGTGACAACAGAACGTTAAAGAAACATCTCGGCAGCCCTGATATGCGGCTGCTTTAATATTTCTGTCAGTCTTGACGCCTCGTCAGAGGGATAAAAGACGCCGCTGCAGTGGGTGGTCCCAATAATTGGCCCGAACCAATCCATTCTGTGGATCCAGATGTACAGAAGAAGCTGCACGCCACACTGCGCACACAGATTCCACATTACTTTGCAGCACTGACAGGTTTCCCATTTGTTTTTGTAGAAGGGCGACGCTCTCATAGAGACGACAACGCAAACCTGCAACGTACTTTTCGTCCGTCCGGTAAATGATGATAGTGCAGAGACGGCAAAGAGACAAACATGGTCAAGGATCAATATTCCGAGCGGCTGTGACATGAAAACTGTGATTGGTTTGTATTCAGGGGAAATCATTACACCACCATTCCAGCACCTGTCTGGACCACTGCCACTGTGGCTGCTTGGGTCCCAGGATTCATGTGGTCCAGTCGGCACTGATCACAGCAGAGGGAGTTCATCTGAAGAGCATAGCCACCCCCCCCCTCAAAAAAAAAACAAAAAAAACCCCCAAAAACCATGACAATATGAGTACAGGGGGTCCTCGAGTTACGTCAGAGATCCGTTCCTGAGAATGTGTCGAAACCGAATTTCGACGTAAGTCGGAACATACATTCATTGTGCCATTGTGCATACATTGTGCCACCAGATGTCGCTATAACACCACGCTAAAATAAGAGTTTATTATAGTGAATTGCCTTTTTTGTCCCTCTTGACACACCGTAGGGGTTGATATCGCGAGTGTAATGCGCATTTCCTTTAGATTTCTGTTATCAACCGTGTAGACCCTGTGTTGTGAATAAACCTACGGTATCGCCACGATCCCGAACCCATCTGTGTCCGTGGTCGAAACCGAATTTCGACGTAAGTCGGACCATACATTCATTGTGCCATTGTGCATACATTGTGCCACCAGATGTCGCTATAACACCACGCTAAAATAAGAATTTATTATGGTGAATTGCCTTTTTTGTCCCTCTTGTCCCTCTTGACACACCGTAGGAGTTGAGATCACGAGTGTAATGAGCATTTCCTTTAGATTTCTGATATCAACCGTGTAGACCCTGTGTTGTGAATAAACCTACTGTATCGCCACGATCCCGAACGCATCTGTGTTCATGTGCATCTCCTTACCGGCTGCCGCTGCCTCACCCCCTCCCCCCGCCAGCCGGCCGGCTGGCCGGCCATT
>JAFBJQ010000086.1:159077-291577 GCA_016785345.1 Trinectes maculatus
TGAGGAAAAACTCCGAGTTTGGGTGAATCAAAACAGCGTTTTATTGGAACTGAGTACAGAATAGAAAACAACATGGCAGTAGGCGCCAAAACCATATCCTAACTACGCCCCTTTACCCATAACCCCCTGAGTGAGAGATACACCCCCAAGTGTCCGCCACAAATAATCATACTTAATTGTATCTGGAATTTGGTGTCTATTCTTCTGCATTCCTCTTTTTTTATTTATTGGTGGTCAGCAAACAATTCATCATAGCTATGTACATTACTTTGTACACTACTTTACATCACTTTACATTGGGTTTTAATTCATCACATCATATTTTGAGATTGACTCGGATCAGAACTTACCAGACTGTGCAGACAGTTATCGGACATTAGCCCAACTCCCAACCCAACACATTACACAATGCTGCTGGAGACACTGAAATGAATGTGGAATCAAATAAAGGAAAGTGCGGAGGTACTGCTTTGTTTCCCCACCTTCACACTTTCCTCACCTCAACTGTTGGAAAGCACTAATTAGACTTTTGTGTTTCTCTGCAGGGAGTCAGCAGAGAGCTTCCCCGCGGAACGATCCGCGCATTCATTAGCAGTAATCTCTCTGCAGCCCCGAGGTACACTTAAACTACGCTCTGTTTTCCCGCTCCGGGTCGGAGAGGTTTGACTCTTCTCTCCCTCGTCTGTCTCCGAAGCAGATAAATTCTCGTTTCCTCTCATCATCCAATCAGATCGCGAAAAAAAAAACACAAAAGACGCGGGGGCCGATGTGTCCTGCAGGGCCAAAAACGAGGAAAAAAAAGACAATCAGAGAGAGAGTGAGAGAGAGAGAGAGAGAGAGAGAGATGGCGGTCAGTTAGTCTTCATGGACAGTTTTTGACATTGACCCGAAACAATTCGATTACAAAAAGAGATTGTGTTCACCCGTGTTTCCCTGTTATTCATCGTGAGCAGGAAACGAGGGAGGCGAATATTATTTCTTAAACTTTGACTGGAGACCCTCCAGTGTGATGACAGGAAAAGGGGAGAGCGGAATGATGGACAACACAAGGATTACGTCTCCCTGCCAAACCACTGTCTCCTCAAGCTCTCGCTGTAGACGGCAGACGGTTTATGGTGGAGACGGAGGAGAAGGGAGTTGGTGTTTAGCTGGCAGGGTTCTTGACAGCAGGAAGCGTCTTATCTGGGAGAGATGGACTCACAATATGGAAATGCAAAACTAGTTTGGATGAGGTTCAGCTGGTCAACGAGCTTATGGGTGATTAAATGTTTTGTTTTTAATTTTATTTATTTTTCATCAATTCAAGTCTCGACCCTTCGGTTCCGATGGAACAGTGATTAACGAGAAACGATATAAACATTCAGTCAGGGTTTGGGTCATCGTGAGGTCCGCACCAGATGAACATAACACAAACTGTCCTCTGGCTCTAACCTTATATGAGACACATACAGATGTGGGACTCTCATCAATCTGCTCATCAACCCCCCAGAACACGAATTAATGCATTTCCCAAAAAGTGGAAACTATTCCAGACAGAATTCCATGTTTTTTAACAACTTCCCACTGGGCAAACTGAAAAGCTGACAGCGTACTCTGACAAGTTTATACAGTATGTTCTGCCAGTAAAAAGGTCAACGGAGTTTTAAATGACATCGTTTTACAACCGTCTTGTTCTGCAGCAGAAGACAAAGCCAATAACATCAACTCGTTAAAACTGTTACTCTTTTATTCTAGTGTAAATAACATTTAGGCTCTATTCCCTGTCAGCTTTCTATGCTGATTCATTTCAAGTATGGGGTTCATATAGCCTCCATGGGACCCAAGAAAGATAAGTGTCATCAAATTTCTTTTTTTATTTCCAACCTTCTCGGGGTCAAAGAAACATCTCACAATTTATACTTTTTACGTTTATTTTTTTAATTTTTTTTTAAATTTTCACTTTTTATTATTTGATGATTATGATGACGGTGATGATGCAGATCTGTGGTGGTAGATGTGTCAGAGTTGGTCAGTTTAACACATCCACATGGAACACACAAACTCCACTGTTACGAGTACCACAACAGACGATGCACACACACACACACACACACATACAGGTAGTGGTGCTGAATGACAGTGCTCTCCTGACCTTGGCAGCACTTGGAGCTCGTCCAACGAGGACGCTGATGGAGGTGTTGAAGACTGAGCGGAGCAGCAAGGTGAAGGACGGCCAGCGCTGTCAGCGCCGGAGCTGCTCCGCTCTTCATTCCTCACCTCACATTCCTCTCACAGCACAGACACACAACACAACCCAGACCTGTACACACACACACACACACACACACACACATAAACACACCACCAGTCTTTCTGACAGCAGAAACAAACGTCCACAGTTTAGTAGGAGAAAGTGCCAGCCGCAGCTGTTTCACTAAACGACACACATTTAACCTCCGTTGCTTCCTACTCATTAATATTCCTGCCATACAGCGCGCCCTCTTCGGTGATAATAGTGTCAGGGAAAGAGGAGGGTCTCATTATTATCGCAGGATAATAAACAGCAGCATTAATCTACCTGATAATCAGGGACTATTTTTTTTTTTTTTTGGTTTTGTTTTGTAGACTGTAACTTTTCGGAAGAAGTCAGTAGAACTCCTGAAAGCCTGCGAATACTTCTTATCGCCATAGGTGCCGCTAAAGAGAACTAAAGAGAGATCAACGATTGTTCTTGTAACTCAACATCAGTTTGGGATTTGACGTCAGTAACACACTAACATTGTGAGCACGAGGTACAAAGTTAAAAAAAGGGAAGAAAAAAAAAATCTCCTTTCCTGCTGTCATGAAGTTTAAAGTGAACTTTCGCCAGAGACTGACTTTGCGCTCTCCTTCATGTTCTTTGCCGTGTTGCTCTTTGTCAGCATGTCAAAATAATGAGGCCGAGGGAGAGCTGCAGCACTCGGGCCACGCCAGCGACAGCCAGCTCAGCGCCCGCATGAATATTCAGTCCTGCATATGGTGCTGTGCAGGATCTGCATTTGCTTAAAGGCGCTAATTAGGCTTATGCTTGATTTGAAAAGAAAGCGGCTGCGGTTGCTGTCAAAGCTTTAGTTTAGCTCGGGAGGAGCAGGGCGGCCGAGGGAGGGAGAAAGTGGATCCCCTCCCCTCTGAAGGAGCGTTGTTCTAGTGTGGACTGACCTGTGAAAAACACAGAGGAGGTCGAACTTGGAGGAACGGGAGAGGATGTCATGTCTCATCATGTCCTGGTTCACTGAATTTAAAGCACAGACTCTTTTTTTAAAGGAAATATTGGTGTTTCTTAACTTGGTGTCAGTGTTCAGGTTCACCTCCCGACGCAGCCGACATACACTTTGAGAAAAAGCTCTTGATCAGAAAGGTAATTAGTCAGTATAAACCCGGTAGTGTCTTTCACTTCGGTCCAAAACCATGAGGATAAAATATGCATCATCTGCATTAAACTTAGATGCAGTGTTTGTTACACTGAAAGTTACAAGATTCACATATAAGGGAAAAAAACAGTGGTCCTAGTGTTGAGCCCTGGGACACACCTCGCTAAAACACTGTGTTTGGATGTAAGAGCCTCACGGAGATGTTCTGTTTGTCTGTAACTGCAAAGAAAAGATGTTCCGAATATTTCGACCAACTCCTTAGGCTTTTCTTCTCTCCACACACACACACACACACACACACACACACACACACACACACACACACACACACACACACACACACACAACCACCCTCTTCATCTAAAAAAAATCTCCTTTGTCTTTGGATACCCTGCCCTCCTGCTTCATCTCCTCAGCGGTGGGTCGACCTGGCTTTGTTGACAGAATCAGGATGTCTCCTCCCAGAGGGATGCAGGAGTATCGCGCTGGGAAAGAACCTAAGGTGGGCCGGAGGTCTCGCATTAATAACCCCTGAGCATTCACACACACGCACACACACGCACACACACGCACGCACACACACACACACACACACACACACACACACACACACACACACACACACATATTTGTCCCATATGCTCATCACTATTCAGCACTCATCATCTCCGTGTCCTCGCAAGCTGACAGGAGGTGGAGACACACAGGAAGAGAGAGAGAGAGAGAGAGAGAGAGAAAGTATAAGGAGGGACGTAGTCAACCCTGTTAGTGTTTAAGTCCTTTGTCGTGTTCTGTGATGAACATACGTCTGATTGAAACAGCATGTGAGATACATTCTTCAGCTGTCACCAATCTCAACTCCACAAAACAAACAAAGGAATCGGATGATTTAAGTCAATGGTAGAAAATCTGTTCCATCAAATCGATGTGTTTTTTAGGAGGTTTGTTAGCCGCAAATCTGGCTCCGAACTGAACATGTTTTTTTTCTCTTGTTTTATTTGTGGGTTTATGGTCAGTGCGCCACTTGGACGAACTGTCATTAAAGTTTATACAGATATTCGCACTACAACCTCACATTCAGGTCTTAATGTCCTAATTGTGGTTCGACCCCCTGAGTCCCATCAATCGGTCACAGTTTTCACATAGACGTCTTAAAATATACAATATATAAACAATTACTGGTTAAACTATAACATATAACAAACATCGGTTGGCATTCTCGACTTTTACATTTCATATTACAAAGTGAAGAACGTTAGGCTCTTCATCAATGGATAATCAGAAACTGGACTTTCAGACACTGCGCCATATTGTTTTCTGTCATTATGAGCACATGCTGCAAAGAAAGCTGCTGAAACAAGCTTCCCGTGCATCATGTGGAGTCTTATTGATTCCCAATGCTCCGGAAAACTCTCCTTTATGTAAAGGGCCACTTGTTTGGTTCCTAGTTGTGTAAGGCGATTGTTCACGGTGAAAAATATTGATCCAATTATCCTAATTGACTTTAATGGAGCGGGAAAAGCCGAAGCAAAGGTTTGAACCCGGCAAAGGGGGAACCCCAGAGGAAATGTAGCTCATATGTTTATCTCCGCTCTGATCGCTGGCCGAGCTAAGAATCCGACCTGCACTCCGTTCACGTCTCTTCGGTACATTTTGGCCATTTATGTCAAAATGTTAGCAGCTTCCAAGAAACACATGGTATAAGCAGAAAAAGAAAAACAGCCTCCCTTGTTGGTTCTGCAGCACTTTTTTTTTTGCTATATAATCTAAACAGTGACGAATGTTGGGGGTTTTTTTGTGCAGAGAAAATGATGTTTTCTTTGCAAAAATGAGCCATGGTTGAAATTACAGGCAAACACATGTTTTTTTTTTTAAATATAGAAACACATGGGAAATAATGAAAGTTGTCCTGAGATAACCCCCACCCCACCCCACCCCAACCCTCCTTCTTCCTTATAATGCCCTTCATTTTTCTATCTATCCCACTCCTCCCCCCACTCCGCTCAATGCCGCTTTCATCCCTCCGCTCAATATGTTCCCTTCTGATGTTGAGCCTGCACCAGTTGCACAAGTGTGTCCGTACATATGAGCACCAAACGGTGTGTAATTTTAGACGTGTGGATTCAAACGGGACGCATCTGCAAGGCATTATGGATTAATAAGTCAACGCAACAGCACACAACTGGCACAGCCAAGGAAATCAAGCAAAAGGGGAACGTTGGGAACAGTTAAATATAGATGGCCCACCAGCAGTTTTACTGAGCATAACTGGCCCCACACCGGAAGGAAATACCTTTCACACGTTGTCAATTTTTCGTCCCTACCTGTCGCTTCAACGCTGCCTGAGATGATGGAGGCTAATGAAGTGTCGCTGTGCAGCACTGTGGGGGACGCGGCTGAGCATCCGTGGGAGTCGCGGTGGGGAAAGAAGCTAGCTGAACTAGAACAAATAAGTGACACGAAAGAGGAAGCGTGGGAGGTGAAAGGTTTGACAGGGAGCGGAGGTCCTCTCCTGCGGATGAGCAACCAAACCCTGCGTAGACCAACAAGCATCAAGTCCACAAATAAAGTCCCCGACTCAGCATATCTGGAGTTTTTTCTGGAATCCAGACAATGAATGTCGGTTATTTAAAACAACCAGCAAGAGGAGACGATTGACAATTCAGACGCTGTATAAAAAAGTTCTAGTATATGTACAATGTTTCTTATTTATTATAATAAAATGTCTGTTTGTCCACTATGTAGATTAATGCAGGACAAGAATCAAACCATCCCGGTTGTAAGACTGAATAGTTTGATCAGGTTTGTTAAACTCTATATTTATTTAAGTGGATATACAGAAATTCTGGAGCTTTTCTAGTGAATAACCAGAAATTCAAGTCATGGTATAAAGACCACACTACGGCCCAAGTCCTGACTATGGTGGTGCCATGATTTGTGCAATCTTCCTATATGATGAGCTAAATGATCCAAAACCACTGACTTAGCCATTCCAAGTTCAAATGATCACGAAATACCAAATAATATCCAGCAAATTAAGTGCAGAAGAAAAAAAAGGGGGTTATGGATGATGGTAATGGAGCCTTGAGTTTCATAGAAGATTGCTGAAGAGGTTATTGCAGATCAGAGTGAGGATCAGATGTTCGTGCTCTGGCTCCTGGACATGGATCACTTTAATTACACAGAGCGATTCGATGAAGCTGTTTGCAGTACTATCAGTCATTGATCAGTGTGGGTGTGTGTGTGTGGGGGGGGGTTACCAGTATATAACTGCAGAAAATATCACACACACACCCCCCCCGTCCTGAAGTTATGATGAAAAATTGGACTGCGACTGTGCTCCCTTTATTCCCTCATTCGCTACATCAGTCCCACGGCTCTGTTTCTTGACTCCGCCCCCCCATGTCATCACCATCACCAGCATCCATCTCTCCTGTACTGTACCCGTCACTCCGTTTGCACACAGCAGCCTGTCTGAGCTCAAATCAATATCATATAGAGCCTCTCGACTGTTGTCTGTCAAAGTTCTTGTCAAACACGCAGAAATGAAAACAGTCTCAGTTATTTTTTGGGAAATAGCCTCGAGTTGCCAGCACAGGATTTCTCCTCCACCGTTAGTGCATCATTTATTCCTGAATCAGGAAAATGTGACCTTTATGTTGTTTTTTTTATACCCAGAAGATAAGAAGAGGGGAAAAAAAACATTAAAATTACATTTCCTTTGCAAGAACATAAGCTATTGATTTATGAGGCGCTCTCCTGCGTACCCACCACTGTCGTTTTGGGTTTTTTTTTAATTAAAAGTGGGGAAGTTTATGGGAAAGTGAAGGACCATTGTGGATGAAGGACGTATGTGAGGGTGAAGGTGTGGAGGTGGATAAGGAGATCAGAGCCAGGTGAGTTGGTCACCTGGCTGTCACCTGTTAACTTTGTGTGAGTCTTTTTTTTTTAGCTGTGGATTTGTCTCCTTCAGTTTCTGAGAACAAATATGGGATTGTTAATCTCAGACATCTTTCAGCAGCAGCTCCTGCAGAGTGTGTCTGTCTGCTGTTTGGTGAGAGGGCAGAAGATCCCGCTTTGAGCTCCATGCGACTGCAGAGACTGGTGATAAATCTCTGTGGGGTTCGTCAATAAGCGACAAACGAGCCCCTTCACGCTGCACACACAGTCATTTGATCCATTGTTTCGTGCAGCTTGAAGATAGAAAATCAACTTCTTCTTCTTTTTTTTTTGCGGTGTTTGAACAGGCAGCGTCTCCATCGCCTGACAAAAACAAACATTGTGACGTTAACCACCGGACACGTTTCTCGTCTCTGCCTCCATTTGCCTTTGACAGAAACCAAACTCTTTGACATTCAAATGTAATTGTGGACATTTAAGTGTCGCACAATGATAGTGATTACACGAGAGGCGCAAACACTCGCGCTCACGTCACATGATGTCTCCCCGTTTGTTGCCCTGGAAACAGCTTTTCAAGTTTCCCCTCTGAAAAAAAAAAGCCAATTATGTTTTTTCGATTATGATCCGGCCTGATATTCTCGCCTTTAAATCCTGTTTGATACAAACGCCAGGATACGCCGCTGTGACAAGCCAACAAAAACACCTGATGCCTGTTTGGACTCACAAACCAGCCAACGAGGATCTTGACAAATTAGCTTAATAACGCAGGAGACGAGGAAGGAGACACGCCGTGCTTTATAATTACAATGTACATGCTCAAACAGAAGCAAACGCACACTACGACATTTGAGTTCTTGTTGTCGTGCTCCGACAACAAGAACAATCAATAATCATCTAGTAATACTAATACCAATATCATGTACAAATACTTTATCAGCTATTTTACAAGATATAGTACAGTACAAAGTACAGTGTGTATAGTGATGTTACTTTAACCCTGCTACTATAGATTCTCACTAGTAAACAAAGTGCGCATTTACAACAACAATAAAAGCTCCTGAGGGACATTTGCTAAATACTACAATACCCAATGACAGAGCATGTAGGAATAAAATAAATCTGAAGAACATCTATTTGAAGGATGTAAAACAGCATGTCTGTGTATGTTTGGTACGAGGTGTCTGGTAAAAGACTGCAGCACAGTTTACCAGTCTTTGTCTCAGAGCGTCTGAGTCAGCAGAAATCACAGCGCGGGGTGATTATTACTCTCTGATTGGAAACTAGTTTCCAAATAAAAGCCAGACGTACATGTGCACGCTGGGATCAGCAGGCACCACCAGATCATCTGCTGTTCAACACACTGGAACCTTCAAAAGAAATCCGGGATAACTGTGGTTCAAGGAAAAGTCTTTTTGGAGATCGCTCGTAAATCCAAGTGTTTGGTGACCTAAAGTGACGCTTGATGGAATTACAGTAAAAATATTGATCTGCTGTCGGCTGGAACCCTGAGCAGGTGTCTTCTTTGGCTTTTTAAATCGAGGCCTGTTTTTGTTCCTGGAAAACATCAGAGGAGGAGAAGGACAAGATCAGACCTGATGATTATACAACACGTGAACATCTGGACGATCCAATGATGTTTATTTACTCCTTCTATGAAGACAGATGTTTACATTCTGCATGTTCTTCTAAACATGCCACACATTCTTTGACGTGAACCAAAAGTCCACCATTGATCCTTGTGTGTTTGTGTGTGCGCGCATGTGTGTGAGGGTGCGAAAAATGACTGAGTCACGGCCGCAGAGCGTTTCCAGCTTTTAATTATAGCTCTTTTTACTGTACCTATAAACTCGTTTTATCATTTTATGCCTCTATAAAACGAACACACACACACACACAGTCACTTTTTTACTGCAATACTTTAATGTGATTATTCAAACACCTCAAACCATAAATGGCTGCCTGATGGCATTTTACTGTTTGTTGCTTCGAGCTGAGGCCCCACTGCGGCCTGTTTGTTCACTGTTTAGGCAACGGGCCGCTCGCCGCCTCTGTCACAGAGCGACGATGGGACTGACTGAAGGATGCAGAAGGAACTCGTTCCACTGGATTTATCTAATCTTCCAAACGTCTCTGAGATGATGAGACGGGGGACCACAAAGCCGCGTCCCCCCTCCGACTGACTTAATCTAATTGTGCTCTTATCCTGCCACTTCCTGTCTCCTCTGTTTACAGACTGCAGAGTGGACGCTGCAGGGGGGCGGGGGGGGGGTTGGGCGTTTACTTTTACAAATGATTTTTGATATTCTTTATATATAAAAAGAATTTTCTTGTCACCCAACTGTGTGAACAAAATTTCTGCTAATACTTGCTAATACAGATGCTTTGGAGGGAAACTCATTTTTCTCATTTCTTACTCTGCACATAATGAAAAGTGAGGTCAATATAAAATATATAATATATAATATTTTTACAAATAATAATAATCATAATATTAATTTAGTAAGAGCGCTGACCAGGACAAGTGGTCCACAAACAACTTGTTTCATGGTCTTCAGTTTGGAGGAGGCAAAAACGTACTGTCCGTACAGGATATAACATATGATGCTGATCCAGTTCTTCAGCGCGAGTGTGTCATGTAGCCCGCTGCGTTCAGAGTAACACAGCTGCCTCTCATTGGCCCTCGCTTCACCTCCCGGCTCCCACATTGTGTGTGTGTGTGTGTGTGTGTGTGTGTGTGTGTGTGTGTGTGTGTGTGTGTGTGTGTGTGTGTGCGAGAGAGAGAGAGAGAGAGACTCAGACATAGAAAACAAAAAGGAGACAAAAAAAACCAAACTGAGTGAAGACAGATTTGGATGAGCTCACTCTGATTATATATGATTACAAGTAAATGTACATAAGAAGAAGAAGAGATGAATGGTAACTATGTTTTTTTTTTAAGATGACGATGAACTTTAAACTTCTGCGTTTCAAAAGGAAGTCGAGCTTTAAGCTGCATTTCACAAACAGACCAGCGCTAAAAAAATCACAATGCTGACTCATCAGTTTTCAGTTTATTTCATTCATATCAACTCATCCAGCACCACATGTGATAATACCTACCTTTATCTAGTAGCGAAGCTAGATTTTGTTTTTTTTAACTGTTGCAACATTTTTTTAATGTTTTATTGAGTTTCAATCGATGAATCTCGAATTTATCTCCAGTTAAATTTAGAAGACTAAACGGGTTCGAATACTTGCTTTATGTGTCTATGTGTTTTCCATAGGTCCGCTCACGTTTTCCAGCAAACCCATCATCTCAGTGGGTGAACGATGGCTGACAGCTGCTGTGCGGGAGTCTTGACGCCGTATGGAGTCAGCGCTGTTCTTTCCTGTGCAGTGTGGAGATTCATCGCACCGTGTAACCGATCACTTTAATCCGGTCGGGCTTCAGATGCTCGTTTGCCAAGCTCTGGCCGCAAGTTATAGAAAAACAATAAATCTCATTGTGTTCTTAAACATTCTTTCCTGCGGGCTGAGAGCAGAAGTGGAAATTTCTCTGATGTCGTCGGAACGCTCTGCCTCCCTCACATGATCAGGTGAAAGAAAAAGAGAAGCGCAGCTTGTGTGCTTTTTCCACATGTTGTATTCCCAGCCGCTCTCATCCATCACTAAGCAGCGGTGAAATCCCGGGACTGAACATCTGTTTCAGGTTTTGACAGCACTTGGACAGAGGTTTAGCTGTGCATTAACATCTCCCCGCAGCCTGAAGACCAGGTTACTAGAGGTTATTTGGCAAATGTTGGTTAATTAAAAACGCGTTGCATCAAAATGATGTTTACGCAGCTAATTCGCAACAGCAGATGCTTATGTCGTTTTTCTTGAAAGGTTGAAAATGAGGTTTCAGTTTGAACCTGTCAGTCAAAATATTCTTACATCCCGACTCCGCAGGAACCTCCGTGGAGGTTATGGTCTTTCAGCACATGGTATCTTTAATTGTAATCATTGATCCTCACATACAATGAAAGTTGTGATAAAGCCTGTGAACTCAGGTCAGGTCAGCAGATGGGCTGAATAAAAGATGGACACAGTGGAGCGTTTACGTGATTCGTGGGCCAGATCGTTTTCTCAGAACTTGATGTGGACCAGGATTTAAAATCAAACTGACTTACAGGTTTATACATCATAATGTCGGGTTCGTTTATTTTCCGGGCAGTGCAGCCTTCCAGCTGATGCATATAGGATACAAATCAAAACATAATGCAGCCCCACAACCCTGCTGTCGCACTCAACAACACACATCTGGGTTCTGCTGTCACTCCTGGTCGGACGGGTCATCGAGCCCACTCAGAAAAAAACCTGTTGGACCACAGACAAGGGGGCCGGTGGGCCTTCAAATAGTCTGGAAACATTTGCTTGATTTAACTTTGCATTTGTTCTGACGTGACTATCGATTCTTATTAACATCTCAATACTTTTCCCTGTTAGTTGATGACGGAAATTCGTTTTAAAAAGGGGATATGAAACAAAAAAATGATTTGCTTTTCTTTTCTCACATCTTGAACGCACTTTCCACCGGGTCCGGCAAAGGACAATAGCTACATCAGACCTGCTGTCGCCAACATTGATTTAAACATCCTGGACCTGGTTCTTTCAAGTCCTGACATGGCCTCCTACCAACAGATATATCAAACTGTCCAGAAGACCATTCGTTCATATGTAGCTTACCTCACGTTAAGACGTAAACTTTACGTCTATTATCTGCAAGCTCGTATAATTCCTTCCTGTGTCACATGTGGGATCATAAGCAGCTACAGACAGAGTGGCAGTTCACGCTGGGGTTAATAAACAGGGAGCGTCGGCAGGACTTTTATTACCCACAGAAATCCGAGGAAACCATCGGCGACTTTCTTGAATGAAGATATTTCTTGATCTCATTTTCAAACATCCAGAGCACGTTGTCTTAGACCGGGAAAAATCTCATGCGCTCATCGCTTTTTCACTTCTTTGCATAAATCACAGCATCCCACAATTTTTTTTTCTCCCCCTCTTCTTTTGTTTCTCTTGTAAAATCCCAAAGGGAACAATGACACTCGAAAACCCGAGTCTGCAGGACAATTGTTTTCCTGCGGTCCACCACACATGCTATACATTCTCCTCCCAACATACTTTAATTTTTCCCAGAGTTGTCTTCAGTTTGCACTCTTCACAAGCAACTGGGTGCCAACACTCTTTTGGCCTTTTTGCAAACGAACCCATTGGAGCTGCGAACTTGGGACCTGCAATGTTTAGAAAGACGAAGATGACGATTCAGGTTTTAAGTCTCACGTAGCTGGACAGTTTTAAAGAAAACCCCAACAGGTTTGTAGAAAATATATTTGAGAGGGTGAAATCAGTTTAAATCCACTTGTTAGCATTGGAGCTATAATCGATTCCCTTTGTTACACCATTTAACAAACAGTTTGGACCCTTGAACCAAAAACCTTTGACCATGTATTCAAACGTTTTGAGCCTAATTATTTCGGACGTGACCCAGACCGGAAAAAACCTGATTATATTTCTAACGTCTGAAATGTCTGCCATGTATTATTTTGTATTATTGTACATATATGTATGGTTATTGTATGTGTATACAGGGGATATATGTATATATGGATACATATGTATGTGTATATAGTGTATACTATTACAACGTGCAATGTGTACAATTACCCCACTTTATCTTTATATTGATATATTTAGTTTTTTAGATATTTTGTTTTGTTTCTACTTTTTTACTACTCATTATTATCTTTCTAATGTTGATTTCCTCTTGCTATACCTCTTATCTTATCTTATCTTATCTTATCTTATCTTATCTTATGTGATGTGATGTTTAGTGAAGAAAAACTGTGAAAATGCATAAAATATACCACGAAAAAGCATGTATCTTTCAAAGTGACGCCTAAAAATGCCTGTGGGATACGTGCACCTGAGCGGGTGGAGTTAGAGGATGATGAGGGGAAGCAGGGGGGTCAAACCTCAGTGGAGGCCTGCTGCCTCTGGGATCTCTGGACCGGACTCCGCTGCCCGCTCTGTCAGTCAAGACACCTCGCCTCAGGCTAAACGCACACATCCAGCGCACACTGCCTCCATTCACCCGGCTGAAACAGCTGAAATGAGACAGCCACCCGTGTCAGGACGCTGTTAGTTATGGCCCGGCAAATTCCACAAGACTCATTTCCAATACGCGAGGCCGAAATCCAGCTGGACGCCACAGACGCTGGCTGCCGCACCAGCGTGCAGGGGTGACTGCATGGAAATGAACGCATTCATCTAAAATTCATGATGCATTTACTTAATGTGACAGCTTTTCAGCCTTTGTCTCCAACTAACTGTGATTCTTGTGTTTTTTTTTTTGTTGTTGTTGTTGTTGTTGTTTCTGTGCGTGAAAGATTTGGATGCTAGCCCCCCGGTGGTGACTTTCTGTGTCCTCTTCATCAACCCAGCTTTCAATCCCACACTGTTATGTCCCTGACCCCTCTTATCCAAATTGCCCGTCCTGCTGAGATTTGGAGCCAGAAGTCGCATTAGAAAAAGAGCAATTCATTAACTTCACTCACAAATCCTCACAAAAGCGTGCAACAAAAACACACACACACACACACACAAAAAAAAACAGAGTTGTGTGGTTTGTGCTCAGATAACATTGAATTCATCTGGCTTTACACAACTGGACATAAACAACACCTAAAAGAAATATGCGTCATAAGTGTTGTCGTCATGACGCTGAAAGCAAAATTTGTCGTTGTTGCACAAGTTGTGAAATATGTTTTGTGACGTCGCCGTGCGCTATATATAGAGCACGTACTGTAAATGCAGCTCAGTGTAACGCAGCCTAATAAGGCCATTCCCTCTGTCAATGACTCATGCAGCCAGTCGCAGCTGGTTGCCGGGTAGTGTGACAGGCAACAAAAGGTGACAAGTGTGACAAGGTTGTGTAACCGCAGGAGGAAACACAGTCTATTTACCCGAGTGATGTTTTAAGTTGAACTGCAGACTTCAGCGTGTTTTTCTCTCCGGTTCCTTCCAACGTGGATCTTTTCTTTTTCTTTTTCTTTTTTTTTTTTCAGCTCCTGAAATTAGGTCTGGGACGTTAAAACAACATTGACGTTGGCTCGGTAGCAGCGAGCGGGGGGGAAGTGACGGGACTCTTTGAGAAGTTTTCCTCAACCTCTCACCACCTGCGCCCTGATCAGCGTCGCATCGCACCCGACGTTCACAGCAAACGGACACGCCACATGCCACGCTGATGAGGTCACAAACTCCTGCAGGGGTCCCATCACATGTTTCCACATTTATTTCGAAAAGAACCGGTTTTATGATTAGATTTGTTTTTTTTTTAACCTTTGTGCAAACATGTTTTTTGTTGAGCTCCTTTCATTTAAAGAAATGCTAAATCCATGCGGCTGCGTAAGTTCTGCAGCACTAAAGATGGAGAACCTTCCCTCAGAATTCCGAGGTCAGCAGATCATGACCTCGGACTTCTACTTGATGCTGTGATGTAAACTTATACAACGGCGTATGACAGCACACCTTTACATCACAGGCTGGGCATTTGTGTTGCAGGTACGACAAAGCTAGAGTTCGACAAACGTCAAACCTTTTGACCAGAGAGGGCAGTGTCGCGTGCGATGACGTCAGTCAGTGACTCAGTAGATCCGAGGAGAAGATGGAAACTGAAAAAGGAAATTGATTTGCACTGACCCACAGTGTCTGACAATCTGCTCCATCACATTTGTACGGACGTCTGGTATCGACACGCAGTCTTATTATCTTTACTCCACTCAGTTGATCACATGCCGATTTTTTTTTTTTGTCGTCCAAGTTCGTTGACATGAAACTCTGTTGAGCATGAGCATCGTTGCAATCATCTGATTAGATGCTGATTAATGTTTTGATTAAATTGTCCCAGGAACACAGAGTAATCATCCGGTGATACGACCAAACACTCGGCAGCCTTCATCCGGCAGAAGCACAATCCCTCCTCGTGTCCTTTCAGACGACTTCACCGCGTCTTTGTCCAAGTGGAAGTGTGAAATGTCAGGGAGGGAGCTGTGCACGTTTAAGAATGTCAGAGATGCGGCATCATGGATGCCATGTACATGGATCTGCAAGAAGCTGGATGGAGATGAAAGGAGATTTAAGAATAATTTGGTTAAAAATGACCAAAACAAGTTTTTTTTGTCTTTTTCAGAAGGTGATCACAGATTCAGACGTCTCTGGCCTAAAAACTGCAGATCTCAAACCCAAACTGTAAACGCTGAGTCGACTGATTTATTTCCATGCACAGCGTTGCCTTCAGTGATCCCAAACGAAAACTTCAACACACACACACACACAAAGTACCAGCTTGTGTTACCGTGTCTTTGCTTTTGGGAGACAGTTTGCTGTCCTTGCTGCTTCCTGCTGTTCCGACTCAAAGCTAATGCATGCAATGCATAGTGGGGGGGGTGTCGGCATCAAGGTGTGACGCCCCCCTACAAGGAGAGAGCACCTGAGTGAGGAGGACACAGGGAAGACTGCTGTGAGGGTGGACACATCAGACCAGTGATGAATATGGATGTGGTGGAACTGCAGAAGCTGCAGTTCACCTATAAAACAACCTGTTGATTCAACCTGAAGAGGAGACATGGATCTGTGGACATATACAGTATCAGGTTCGTTCTAGACATTTGACTTTACGTACATTTTCTGCACCCTGGAGGAGAAAAACCCTCCTAATTCATGTTGTCATCATATTACTGCAATAAATCACTTATCTATAAATTAAAATGCACAAAAATGCCCTTAGTGTGTCGTGTGTGTACCTTATTGTGTACATGACACAAGCTTTCCTATTAAAAGTGCTACGTAAACACCACTTGTCTGCATATATATTGACGACTGAGTTGCTATAAAGATAATTTTCCAACCAAAATAAAATATGTGACATTTGACATTCCAGCCTTTTACCACCTCAAGTTGAATTGATTACTAAATGAACTTCTTACACTTTGATTTGGTTAATCCTCTTTAAATTAGGGATTAAAAGACCATTAAATAATATATGGTAATAATAACTCCTGCTGTTGGACCTAATCAATAAGTTATATTGCTGATGTGTGTTTATCTCCATGTTCCAGTGGGAGTGAAAGTGAGGTGTCTATCTGTATTACCATTATTGGATAATGTGGTTCGTGGTATATTGTGGCCCCCCCTCATCCTCTGAGGCAGAGCGGGTCAAACCGGCCTCCAGCTAAGCCGAGGAGGCCCAGCATGAGCAGGGAGAGTCTATCTGCGCTGAAGTCTTCATCAAATGGAAGTTTCCATTTTCCGTCCCTATGAAATCCCTAAAGCAGGATCCATTTCACACCTGGAAATAGTTTCCTCAGTGTGTGGGTTCAGGATGAGCTTGGAGGCGAGCAGGTAGGTGGAGGAGGAGGAGGAGGGGGAGGAGGAGGGGGTACGAGATGTTAAAGCCTCCATCGAATAATGGTTCTGTAATTCCACATCAAACAGCCGCGTGGCGCCCATCTTACTCACCCCCCCACCACCCCCCCTCTTCCTGTCTGTTTACCCCCGCAGACGTCGCCCCCTGTCTTGCTCCGTTCGCCGCGTCGTCTCTTTTCCCTGACAGCTACAAACTCTATTAGCTGTGATTGGTCACAGTTCACAGCCATGAAATGATCCTCGGAACAGTGAGAGAGAGAGAAAGAGCGAGAGAGAGAGAGAGAGAGGGAAGAAAACTGGAACAACTTGAAGTAGCTGCAGCAGAAAGACATCTGTAAATGTGACATGTCCATAATCTGATCTGAGAAATCATCTCTCTTGGTCTCACACAAATCAAATCAGGTAGCAGCAAGACAACAGACAGATAAAATCACCGTATGATCCCTCACTGGCTTCCCCTGATGATCATCATCATTATTATTATTATTAGTAGTAGTAGTAGTAGTAGTAGTAGTAGTAGAAGTAGTAGTAATAGTAGTAGTATTAGAAGTAGTAGTAGTGTTATTATTATTATTATTATTATTATTATTATTATTATTATTATTATTATTATTATTATTGTGTGACGTTATGTAGACGTGGTTTTAGTTTGGTCCATAAAATGAATTCAAGTCTATGTCAATTCCCCAAAAGTGACTTATCACAACAAGTGAGTGAGTGAGTGAGCGAGTGAGTGAGCGAGCGAGCGAGCGAGCGAATGAGTAGTAGTGAGGGAGATTAAGTGATGATGTGGAGTCATAGCTGTGGAGAAGTGGAAATGTTTTCCTAGGGCACACAGCACTTAACAACCGCAGCACACACACACGCTCTCATACACACACACGCTCTCATACACACACACATAAACACTCCTAGTTTCCCTCCCACTGGAGTGCAGCAATAACAAAGAGCAGATTGAAAAGCATTTGATGAAAGAACCGAGTAAATATATGCATCCCCGCATAGAAACAAAACCCGCTATGCATTTACAAATATATGTACGGGAACTATTCTTTCGCTGTGGGACGTCATAGACTTATCACAACAGGCCTGGACTGACCACAACGACACACAACAGTGAAGACAAATATACTGAAGAGAATGAAATCAGCTCCTGGCCTCGTCATCCTCTGTCCCCCTGACACTGCTTTTCATAACGGCAGCATGAACATGAGAGAAGAAGTGTGAAACATGGCAGGAAGCTCAAAAACAACCAAACAGCATGACGTTTATACAAGAACAAGACAACGGTGCTATCAGAGTTAGCTGAAGTCCTAATGTTTATCTCCTGAAACCTGGAATACATAGAAAAATGAATATTACTTCACTACCTGATGAACTAGACTGAAAAGAGTCATGCAAAAATACACATTTAATTAACTGATGTATTACTATGTTACTATATTATTATTATGTATTGTACTGCGTATGTAAATACAAACTGAAGAAAAGGAAAAAATGTGATGACAATGTGATGTTCTGAGTAGCTGAGCTCACTGGCTGTACAGGGTTTAACGATTATATGTATATGTAAGATAACACAGATAAAGCATTTAAACAATTGACTATATAGCTAGCAGTGGTGGTTATTACAGTAAACCATCTATGATCCTGAATGCAGCATAAAAACCTGGGGTCACATTTGGGTCACAGTCAACTTTTCGTGGGTGATGAAAATAACATGTTGGGGGCGTTTGTCATTTCCCTCGCTGGAGACCCACGTCTCCATGTGGGAAACATTAAAATCATTTCACACAGCCCAGTTTCAAAGCATCTGCAATGTGGCTCAGAGAGGCGGCCTCCTTTTCCTCCAACCTACAGCTGGTAGTGTCCCACAATCCACTGCGGCACAGCCCTGTGTTTAACGGTTCCTTTACAGTGGCACCTGCCGACTCAGTGGACTGGAAACATCAGATTTACCTGGTTTATTCCCATTCCGACTCCGTCAGTCATCTGGAAATACATCACATGAAGTGGACTTAGGAGGATGTAAATAATGGAAGCCAGGTTGTTCGCTCAGCCTGATGAGGCATGTTGTTGTTCACATGCAAGTACAAAACAACAATTATTTTTTCACTTTACCACTGGTATTTACCATTTTATTAGCCTTACAAGCAACTTCATCAACAATTTTGATTGAAAAGACAAACTCAAGAAAGATATATGTAAACTGTATTATTTATTTAACTATTTATAAACTATATATATTTTTTAAAAAATGTGTTGAACATCCCAGATCGTTTATATCAGTCAGATACAAATGATCTGAGAATGAAATTGGCTTCCGTAATGTGGATACCTATTTTCCGAAAACGCTGATTTGCCGGCCGTTTATGTAAAAATAACCGGAAAATGTTTTCCACTCCTGAAAACGCATCTGCGTGTTATTTCTCAATCAAAATGCACAATGAGTGCAACCTCTCGGTGGCCGGAGGCGATTCCTGAATAATTTAGACGTTAAACAGCCCGAATGCTGCTCCGTCACCTCATCACACATTCAGTCGTGGAAGCAGGTCACCAGCCCTCATCTATAATCCACACAGAGGGTTCCCCCATCCGTTAACACTGCTGAACATACAGGGCTTCAAAACCCACACTAATGACATGAGGAGAGTTGTCTATATGTTGTTGTTGCTGTTGTTGTGGGATGTGATTGGACTTTCATAGTTTTTTTTTTCCTCCATTGTTTTTAACAAAAACTACTTTTAAGTTTAATGTGAAGCCTACTGCAAGATTTTTTTTTTTTGTTTTGACCAAAATCTCATCTATACACATGACATAACAACCAACAACAACTCACAACTCACAACATGAGACCAAACACAGAGGCATCAACCAAAGCAACAGTATTCCATAATTAATGACTAGCATTTCTCATCATTACGACCTGGCATTTGATAATTATTGACAAAAAATCCTAAAAATGGACGTCTCAGGATTATGAAAACAATCGCACATTCATTAACTAGTAGATGCATTTCTGCCTTTCTTGCCCTTCGATGGCTGTTTGGAGAGTTGGAGAGTTTTCCGGAGGGATTTAAAATGGGAACGTCGCCTTCCCACTGCTACCTGGCCACATTCGTGTTCACTGCAAGTGGCAATTAAAAGTAACGTCATTAAAATAACACCTATTGGCTGAACGGTGCAGCCAACTCAAAAGTGCCTCCAGATGCTTCACTTCCAGTAGCATCTGGATGCTGCGATGGAGTGCAGTGACCAGAAAAGCATCCCATAATGCACTTGTGGAGAGAGACTGTATTTGTAGCTAATTCACTTCCATTAATCCTTTTTAAAAGTTTCTCTTCCAGGAATTATTAGATAACAGCCCGTTTTGGTATTAAATATAATTAGCAGCACTGATGTGAAGCGCCACACTCACATATAAGCGTATAAGTGTGTGTGTGTGTGGTATCGATGTGTGTATGGGTGGACTATTGGAATATTTCTAGTTGCAGTAATGAGAGGCTTTCCTTGTCCAAACATGGAAAGCGTTCTGTTTTTAGCTGCACCGCCGCGCTGGACGTGGTCGCGATCATATGGCGCTTTATCGAATATTTCTGTTTCTGTTATGAATATTTCAGATGATACAGGTGTCTTGTATGAGCTCTTTTTGTGTGTGTATGTGTGTGTGTTTTGATTTTGTGTGCTGTATCCTATAAGGACACACACCGCAGGCTGACATCCAGTCAAATGCTCTGTCAAAGATAATCGCGATAAATAAGATTAAAGGCCATTGATGTAATTTATTAAGCCACTGAGTGCATTTAAAAAAAAAAGGAGATAATTGAAGAGATCATGAGATGACTGTTTCTTTGATGTGCCTCAACTCCCAATGTAGATTTATGAATCCTGAATACTTAGAAAGAGAGAGCGAGAGG
Source organism: Trinectes maculatus (assembly GCA_016785345.1). NCBI lineage: Eukaryota > Metazoa > Chordata > Actinopteri > Pleuronectiformes > Achiridae > Trinectes > Trinectes maculatus. The sequence goes on from JAFBJQ010000086.1 coordinate 179,731, forward strand.
GAGAGAGAGAGAGAGAGAGAGAGAGAGAGAGAGAGAGATAAGGACACACACCGCAGGCTGACATCCAGTCAAATGCTCTGTCAAAGATAATCGCGATAAATAAGATTAAAGGCCATTGATGTAATTTATTAAGCCACTGAGTGCATTTAAAAAAAGGAGATAATTGGAGAGATCATGAGATGACTGTTTCTTTGATGTGCCTCAACTCACAATGTAGATTTATGAACCCTGAATACTTAGAGAGAGAGAGAGAGAGAGAGAGAGAGAGAGAGAGAGAGAGAGAGAGAGAGAGAGAGAGAGAGAGTCCTATTCCTCTTTTATAACAGGTAACTCCACTGAGGCAGGTTCAGACTCGGGGATTGTGGAGCTTCACACAGAGTTGTCCCCCATGTGTGGGACAATCAGGGACTATTAAAGGACTGCTGGCGAGAGACAGTGCGTGATCATTTGTGTCTTTGTGTGCGTGTGTGTGTGTGTGAGTAGGTGTGCTGCGGTAAAAGTTGCGATGTGAAATCCATCAGCAGTGGGAGAAAACGCGCCCACGGGGCTTTTGAGGCTTTTGTGAATTTCCACCTTCAGAAAAAAAAAAAAAAAAACTGTCAGAGCAAACTTAATCCTGCTCCTACAGGGCAACAAGAGGAGGCCCAGCGAACGGAGGGAGAGAAAGAAGAACGGAGCGAGGGAGGAGAGAAGAGAAAGTGTCTACAATCAGGGAATATTAAAGAATAATAAATCATATGACGCGTACAGTCATTAAAAGTTCATTTGGGGTTTTTGCTCTTGCTAATGTTCAGAACAAAGAAAACATTTAAAAAAAACATGAAAAGAAGTGACTGACCTTGCTTAGCATAAAACTTTAGCCGTTCTAGCTGAACAGCTATGCGGACATAACGTCAGCTGGTCTGTCTGTGGCTCTGTAGGTCAGAGCTTCATACCAGATGGTGGTGAAGTTTCATGCTCACGCTCATGGTCTCCAGGGGATGAATCCTAATGCTTCTGATGGATGACCTTGGTTCTTAGGCGCCACCTAGAGCTTGACTTAACCGTAAAGTTCAAAGAACCTGATGCGGCTGTGGTCTTGTTCTGAGCTGGTGCCCTGCAGGCCCGCTCTCCGCTCCACCTTTCCTCCATGACACTGATATGACACGGCTACATCTGAGGACAATGACAGTGATCTGTGGAAAACCTGCGTGTTTCTAACAGCTGCCACAGATGTAACAGTCCGATGTTTCCATCCATGTGACCCACTTTGCTTTTTGTTTCTTTTGTTTTGTCACAAAAAGAGTGAAGTCTAATGGGAGGATTGATTGATATCGATTAACTTCTGCAAACCCCAAATATGAATAGATAACAAAATAGCAATTATAGTATAATTATAATTGCAATTATAATATACTTTTACACATAATATATATATATAAAAAATAAATTGCACATTCCATGCCCAACCAATTTGTAAATCTTGAGAGATGGTGGGCGGCAGATAAATACATTATTAATGCGTCTTTAGATAACATTACAAGAGGAGGGGGGGGGAAGATGTTCCGATGGAAAATGCTCTCATGATGCAAATATTCTCCACGCTCACATGGTGATCTACTGTGTGGTGAAGTGTGATGTGCTCTTCAGAAAACCTGTTTATCAATTAGCTGTGTGAACACCTCAGAGTGCCTTAAACACACACACACACACAGAGGCTGCTCGTGACATATAATAGCTCACAGTGAAGCTGTGCACGTGGTGCTCCATTATTATTGACCACTAATAGGCACTCTCATATGGTCCAGTACAAACACGAGCCCGAGCAGCATAATGAACTATACATCCAAACAGGCCATTTTTAGATGCTAATTTAATGCAGGAGACGGAGACAGAGGAGAGGGGCGAGCCACCACAAGTTAGCCGGCTGGAAAGTATAGCCGACACGGTCTCGGCGTCGCCTTTGCTTCGCCGCTGAGGCCAATTTGCGGACGTTCATTTCCTCCAGTCTGTCGGGGGGGAGGTGGGGGTGGGGGTTGGTGGGGTCAGTGAGAGCGAGGGCAGCAGTAGTGGTGGGGGCATGGGGAGAAACAAGGGGAAATAAATGGGACTCTGGGGTATTGGAAACCAACACACTTCCCAACACTGGGATCTATGAGGTTCTCCTTCAAAATAACCTCTTCGCACTGCCACTACCACCGTGACCACAGAGCGGCTAACAGCAGCATGAAGATCTGCAGGGTCAGCGTGCTGTGAGTAAACCTGGAGTCTTCCTCCATGGAGTATTGACCCGTTGGTATAAACACACGACATTGTGCGTCAGATGTTCTGCTGCTTTTTCACTGTGAGTTGCGTTTAATTCGTTTTCAAGAGCAGGAAGCCAAGGACGCACTTCACCAACGTGAGGGTACATGGGACTGTGGACGACATAGAAGAGTTGATGATTTCTAAACCCACAGCCCACACAATTACACACAGATCCATTTTCAATGTGACAATAGATTGACAAATGATGATTATAAGTGGACTCATCTCATCACACATCAAATATCATATCCCTTTTTTAAAGTGAGGTTTAATGAGACACCATTAGCGTAAACTTTTTGACAGAAATGATCATGTTGGCTAACTTCACCTTGATAAATAATATGTACATTGAGATACTTCTGTTTTTTTTATTGATGGTTCATATGATCCATTATCCAGTCATGATGGGTGGCATGACGTCCTGTTTGAGTGACATAAGCCTTTACCAGAGACATATTTATGACGCTCACGTCATCCATCATATCTGACAAGACGATTTGCAGTTTCACTGAACGTATATTGACAATGTCATGTTTTAAAGCAGCGGCTGAGCTGATTTGTACATCAGAGGATATATGGGCCTCGGTGGTTACAGTAATGACACGTTTAGAAGGACGGTGGCGCCAGACAGCTCGGTCGACCCCCGCTACACTTTAAAATTCAAGATGAATTATTTGTTACAGTTAGAGGTGTTGGACACACAGCGACTTGAATAATACTTCACATGAACCAATGCTGTGAGCCTGAGAGCGTGTTTATGATTTTTCTCAGGAATTACAGCAGTCAGTCGTGATATTCCACAGCAGCGACAGCGTGGAATTACATGGAATACTCCTGTGAGGGATTTCACAGGGTTCAGGGTCTCCAGAGAAACTGTCGCCGCAGCTCCGGAGCAGGGAGGGCTTCACGTTTCACTGGGCTGAAGCTCCTTAACCCTTCGACCCAGCGGCCGAGCACATTAGGGTTAGGGTGTCTTTCCCATGGACGGAGATAGTTTCAGAGAGACAAAAACCTGTCTGACCTTTGACCTCTCCGACACAAACCCCCGCACTGATACTCAAAGTTCAAAGACATTTTTTGAAACAGAGGCTGAGCGATTTAAACAGGTTAGTGTGTGTGTGTGTGTGTGTGTGTGTGTGTGCGCGTGTGTGTGTGTGTTTGTGTGTGTGTGTGTCAGACAAGAGTCTGAGAATTGTTTGAGAATGAACTTAAAGAAAAGATAAATCGATTAAATGATTATTTTCATTACAACCTGTCTGGAATTAAACTGTTTTGTTTTTTTAAAGTTGCATATTTTACATCAGACTCTGATGAACCTGACTCGTGTCAGCGTTGGCGTAACATCTTGAATTGGTTCTTTTTTCAGCCTGGAGGATCAGCGTGTGAGTCTGTCGCTGAGCGTGTGTGAGACAAACCGGCTCCGACTGATTTAGTACTGTATTTATTTTAGAAACTCATCAAACAAAGGGTGAAATGACTCTTTAATCCATGTATTAGATAGTTAGAACTGAACATGAAACAGTGCTCAGAGTGATGTCAAACGCTCCACTGGTCACTTTTGCTTAAATGAGTGTGTGGCACTATATTGACGTGTCAGCGTTGTCACCCGCCTCCTTGTAAAAAAAAAAAAAAAAACGATGTTCTTTCACGCCGGATTCAGCAGCACAATTATCGCCATGGCCTTTTCTCTGTCGGCTCTTCGGGCCAAGAGATGAAGCATGAAATGAAATTCTGTGGCCAGTAGCCGCGCCAGCTGGATTCGGACCGTGCCAACACAATGGGACTGGGGCCGCTGCCAGGATGCTTATTTTGCTTTTGCTATTAAGTTGTTTTTCTTGCTGTTCAAAGAGGACTGTCAGCGTAAACGTATCATGACACACAGTGTTTCAGTGTCTAATGTTCCGGATGTGATCAGCTGTAGCCGAGTTTCTACTTCCTGTCTAGAGACAAGAAACTTCGCCCTATGAGGCAAATTGCAATTTGTGAATATGGGCTACACAAATAAAATTTGATTGAAAATTTGATTGATTGAAACAACAAGACAAAGATAATGGAGGTCAGATTCAAATCACTTTTCACATGATCACATTTTGATCATAAACTATATTTAAGATACGTTTTTCTTTCACTTAGCATAAATCATGTGGCCAGGCTTAGCATCAATCCAAAACGGTCCGAATGTCGTCAAGATAAATAGTGGTGAACATCGTGTACACAAGTTCACGGGGTCCATTTTTTTGCAACAGGTGCTGCTCATCACTCAACAGGTACAAGTACACACCTTCACGCTAAGCCGTACACACCCCCCACAGGTGTAAGGCTCTTTACAAAGAGCGACGTGTAAACAGGCGGCTCCTTTAGCCAGGAGGCCAACATGAAAGGCAGCGAGGAGGCTGCTTTAGCGTCGCTCGGTAGCCTATTGACACAGCTGCAGGCCCCACCTTCTGCGCATATCGCCTAAAGAAAAGACGCTGGCATGGAGGCCTGCACCAACCGCAATCTGTTATTTTGAAGGTTAAAAGAAAATCCAAGCAGGCAGAAGACATTTTGGAGAAGCCAGACAAAAACCCAACAAGCCTTTATAAGCCCTGGAGGATTCAGGGCTTTTGTGCGCAGAAAATTAGGATCCTCTGTGTACACATGCATGCCTGCACACATTAACTACATATTGTTGTACACTGTGTGTGTGTGTGTGTTTTGTGTTTTGTTTTGGCTTTTTTTTAGATTTCGTGTGATCTTTGTGTGAACTGTCAAGCCCCAGCTGTTGCGAGGGAAAGTGGTGGAGACTCAAAAAGAAGCCGCGCACAATTACAAGTTCCATTCCGAGGAGCACAAAGAGGAGGCGGCGGCGAACGTGCCGATCGAAAAGACGTCTCTTTAAAGTGAACTGGGCCTTTTACAGTGGACGGCCAGCTTTGTGTTTGTGAAGGAAAGCGCGCGTGAGGGGAAATTGTCACATAATTACACCCTGTTAGGCGTCTGACCTGTCGTTTTGTTGAGAAGTGAAAGGGTCGATTCCGTCCTCGATTGAAATTATTGAGGACGGTGGAGAATTTCAAAAGCACATATCAGTCCCTGAGTGATTTGAAGGACACACACATATACAACGAGGTACAACACCGCACATAAGGCACTGGTTTTTAAATACAAAGGCAACCTGGTGGCGTTCAGTGACCTGGACTCTGCTTTCAACCAACAAACATTGAGGGGTTGTGATGTTATTTGTCTCTGTTTTGGTTTCTATCCACATTTATCAAAATGAAAAGTGAGGTTCTGGAAAAAGAAGCATGTCAGTCGGACACTGTGGGAGCACAACAGGGCCTGACAAACCTAAAATGTGCTTTTTCACGTGTAATTTGACCAAGACAGTTTATTACGGCAGGATCTGCATCGACTTTGAATCGTCACTGAAATGAAGACAAAGCCCATTGTTGGGTTGAAAGAAGAAAAACACAAACCATTTCCACCATTTTTTTTACTGTATATATCAATATAGTCATCTGAATATGTTTAAAACTGGCATGTGAAGTGTTTTTGTCATTAAAACATAGATTTATTAAAAGCAGAGATTGAGCAGAGCGGTCGGACACCTCTGTCCGAACAGTCCGTTCATTCAGACCGACTCTGCTGCGAGTGATGACAGAACTGGCACCTGAGAAATTTAAGATGCCCACTGGAGTTTTCTCATAAACACAAACTTGTACTCACCAATACATGTTGTGTGTATCTTACAAGTATGCTGAGTGTATTTACCTTCCGCTGAAACATTTGCGAAATTTGGAAAATTTGAAAACCAGCACAGTTTATATCTTGTTTGCTTGGTACAGTTTTTTTTCTCTTTCCCTGCGTTTGTTGGCACGTTGCAGTGTTTCTTGGTGCATTAGTGGAAATCTATGAAGCCAAGGGCAGGAATGTGTATCCAGTCGTCCTGTATGTGTGTCAACGTTAATTCTGCATCTTTTTCCTACAGGGAAGAAAAAAAAACTTCTCTTTAACTGCAGAATATTGACATATTTTTCACGGTCAGCAACTTCACAATCTCCCAACGCATGGAAAAGTTCCCTAATTGCAAACAAATACTTGAACTTGGGTCTGTATGAAAGGTGAATTACAACACAGCAGAGTAACTCCTGCAATGTTATGCTATGTAACATCAGGAATTACATATATGCACAGTATGAAAAAGTGCTCTCCTCACAAACACAAACACCATCGGATCTTTTCGTCAACATCCATGTTGTGTAGCGGATCACTGGACCATTTGGATGATGCTGCATTCCTGAGAGGATGGTACAGGCTGCAGCTGAGGCTGCTGTGTAGCCAGAGGGAGCGACTCCCCCTGGGTGGGGTAGTCGTCCCCTGGTAAACATTGGCGCTTTTAAGTGAATCTGGCTTTCGCAGCTGGATGTCAATATTTGGTGCCATTACTTGTGGTCAGGGCTGTGACGCATTCAGCCGGGGCTGGATCCCTACTGCTCCCTTCCACAGGCCAAGCAAGCTTCTCTACGCCCACCAACTACCTGTCTCAGTCGAAACAGACAATGGCCTGTTTGTATAATTGCACCAAACCACGAGCCGTCGTGAAAATCACTGTTATACGAGAGCTGACTTCTGATCTGATCAAATCTCATTTCAAACGGACAGAAGGCTGAAGAAACAAATGTTAATACAGCTATGTAGCTATTTAAAACGGTAACCGTGTGTGTGTGTGTGTGTGTGCGTGTGTGTGTGTGTGTGTGTGTCTGTGTGTGTGTGTGTGTGTGTGCATGTTTGTGCGTGCGACAGGATAATTCAGGGCACTTTATCCGACATTAAAATCTAAATCTCGCCCTCAGAGATAATTCTGCCAACAAAGTCACATATCAGAGCTCTTGCCTCTGTTTCCATTTGAGTGGCTTTAACATAAAACCTCATTCCCCCGCTTCCAGAGCCGCACCAGCTTCACCTTTCCTCAACCCACACCTCAGTGCACTCCCTCTGGGTACGGAGTCTCAGAACTCGGGCCTCTTTGGTAGCTGCGCTGCCTCTGGCACTGTGAGTCATGGAAGCTCTGATGGCTTTCTAATAAGCTTTTAAGACCTGGTGCCAACAGGCCAGGTGTGTGAGTTTGTGTAGCTTTTTTTTTTTTTTTTAATTGCGTGTACATTTAGCCGATGAGGAATGATCGTATGTTCACCTGCGTGTAAATGTGCAGCAACAACTGCCCGTCTACAGAAACCTGATTTCTGTGATTTTGTGTTGGTTTAAATCGCCGTTTAAAACCAAGCCCTGTCAGAAAGATTGTTTACCCAGATGCTTCGGCCAAGTTTGTGTTAGTGAGCCTGAATAAACTTACCTATGTCTGCACGGTGACACCCAACCTCCCACACGGAACCTCTGTCACAGCAACATTTGAAAAATCACGGTTTCCAAACCAAATCACTGATTTTGAGTGCAACCTCCAAAGGAAACAGAGAAAAGTTCAGAAACCCCTAAAAACCAACTCTTTGTTGGTGGGGAGTGAATGTTTGGTTCAAAATACTGTCGGTCTGACATGGAAATATTCAGAATAACAAAACAAAACCAACTGTCACATAAAGGACTACCCGTGAAATATACCACAGGGATAAATGGACTGGGAGCTTTTAAATTATACCAGTTTCCTCCCTCAAAACACAAAGAGGACGAGTTGTGATTGAAGCCAAATGGAGTGCGGCCCTCCTCACTGTGACCGAGGACAAAACTGAGTCTCCGAGTCTCAAGAGGCCCAGGCGTAAGCCTGCATCCATGTCAGCCCCCGTTTGATTCTGGCCACATGTAAACGAGCCCATTGTACGAGGAGGACATGGAGAGAGGAGAACATCCACGAAAATAAACCTCACGCAGAAAAGCCCTGTAGTTAAACAGGCCACAGAACAGGCTGCTGGGCCCTGAACCACACCACCACTGTGTGTGTGTGTGTGTGTGTGTGTGTGTGTGTGTGTGTGTGTGTGTGGGTATGGCTGTGGCATAGCAGCCGGTGCTGGCCATGTGGAGTGGTGTGGTCAGGTTCCCCAGCTAATTTTAATAAGGGTGTCTCTGGTTACATCATGGCCAGTAGAAACATAAGGAAAGAGAGGAGATGAAGACGGGAAGACCTCAAGAAAAGAAATCGACTGTCAGCGTTAGAATTTATAAAGAAACATTCTGGTGGTTTGGAATATATATAAATATATATATATATAATTTCACGAAAAAGAACCGTCAAAGCTGCATTCATATTTTCTGTGGCCAGAAGATCTCCATAACTGCTCAGGACTGAGATGTGCAGCAAAGACAGAGCATCATCTGTTTGGACTTTTTGTTCAAACCAAACCAAACTAATGTTTTAACAGTAAATGCGTCTCAGAGCCAAAATACACGAGCTAAAAGAGGCTAAAAAACTCAACCTGCAAAGATGGCGGTAATTCTCTGTGGGTGATAATTTGACACATTGAAAAAAAAGGCATTGTAATTAATAATTCTAATCATCATTTACTAATTAAACTGGTAATGTGAAATTGTTCATATAATAAAAGACTAATTAAAGTCTAGATAATTGCTGTCTGGTAGCAAAAGTGTTTTTTCTACAGTGCTGTACAGCAAAGTTGGAAATGTTTAAATTGTAAAATTTGAAGGTAAATAGATTTTTTAAATGACTGTAAAATGTATGAAAGTTCGTTAACCTGTATTTATGTCAGAGAGTGAGAACGTGAGAAAGAACGATGTACAGGAAATGAACGTGATCCTGTGTTAATCTCAGAGAGGAATGTTCACAGAAGCAGGTGGGAAGGTCATAATTGTGTACATGACACACACACACACACACACTAATACTGTAACATGCAAAACATAACTACACATAAAAATAAAAATAAACTTCCAACAGCTGTCTGATCCTCTGTCTGTGGTGACCTCCTCATCTCCCCAGCACACGTCTTTATTTATCAGCAGACATTAGAGTGATAAGCTCACAGCTGTTCATCTAGCAGCCGCACACACACACACACACACACACACACCCACACAAAGACTTAGTCAGACAGCCATATGTTCCACTGGCCAAAAGGTGTCAGATACTGTGTACAGAGACGGAGAGATAGTCAGAGGACTGGCGTGATTTTGTGGCACTTTTAGTGAGTGCGTGCGTGTGTGTGTGTGTGTGTGTGTGTGTGTGTGTGCGTGCGTGCGTTCGTGTGTGTGTGACAACTCTGAGATGTGAACGGAAGCCCTTGGTGCTGCGCAGACAGACTCTTGGCCCACTGCGGACACATTAATCACAGGTTATAATTAAAAGTCTCCATCTCGTCAACCAGAGACAGGATGGAGGCTCCCAGGGGCCACAGCTGTTCTCACACTTTAGACGGGCAGACCGGTCCAGGTCCTGAACCTGGATCAGTTATTGCAACCAGAAGTGAACCCACAAAGACGGAACCATATCCGAACCTCATCCTGTCTTTATTTTCATATATGGAACTCGGCCCCTGTTGGCCGTGATGTATAAATATTGAAGCATATCATATTCGGACAGGAAGTAAAGGTTACTCAGTGGTACGTCTGATGTTATGTTTTTAGTCCATGACTGTGAGGGCCTAATTAACCCCCCCTCTCCCCCCCTTTAGCTTCACAGGCTCTAATCCATTCAGTGTGTCGTCCCATCAAATCTAAAGGAAGAAGTGTTTAAATGCAAGGTGAAAGTCCTGCTGCAATGGCCTGCTCCTGAAAGCCTCACGCCTCCTCACACTGACATAATAATAAAGACTCAAATGTGAGTGAGTCTTGCTTTTGTAAATAGCATCCTTAAATATGTCTCTGTAAGACCGTTAGAAAGTGTCATTGTCAGGTGGTTACACACTTTGAATCCCTTGTGCTGTACTTTTGATTATTACACAGTTCATTGTCTACGATTTTTCGTGGCACTATCACAGTTTTTTTTTTGGTCCAGTCATTAAAAAGCTCAGTATTAAATCGTGAATATTGGAATGAAATGAAATGTAGTGTGAGGGAGAGCGGAGGGGAGGCGTTGCTGGGCGGTCCACAGCCTCCTTCCCAGTGATAGGAGGAGACATGTGAGTTACACTACACTGGAGGAGTGGATGTGCTCTCAATTCAGTCATTCAGAGGGATGGCGAATTAGGTGCTGTACTTAAAACCTGAATATATTATAAATATCAGCAAATAAAATAGTTCCATGAAAAAACATGTAATGTTTGGCAGGCAAATATCACAACAAGCCTTTAGTTGTTTTCATTTACACCATATAATAGTTGGGAAAACATGTGGAACCACATGTAAAAGCTGCCGAAATGTCAGATTTATGTGTAATTTGGCTTTTCTTTCCCAAATTTCCCATCACAAACAAAATGAGTTTTTTTTAAACTTTAACAAGTCTTTGCTCTTAGATGTAAATATTTTCTGTACAGATGTTGCCTGTTATGTTTGTTTATCACATCTGGATATGATTTAGTCAAAGCGGCATAGCATATATTATGCTGCTGGTATAAGGTAAAAAACTATTTTACTGGAACTGACTGTTCACTGTTTATGGCTGTTTTTTATTTTGCTTAGTGTGACTCAAGTGTGACTTTATGGACCCTAATGCAATTCTTTAGTCTATCGTCATACTAATGACATATGTGCAGGAACATATGGTGTAAAGTACACGATCTTACAGAGTTTATAATGAATGGGATTTAAAATATGTTGCATTTACAGTGGAACTGCTGAGAGGTCTGTGATCACTAATAGTGAGATCATGGCAAATGTGTGACAAAATGCTCATATTGTTTTTGTGTTGCCATTTAATAGCTGTTTTCTGGCTATGTCTGGAAATGCAGTTATGTTCCTGCAGGAATTCGCACCATGTGTCATAGCTAATACCACTTTCTTGTTGACTGCTTGTAATCCTAAGAAAAAACAGGATGTTTGCACAGTGACATTTTATTTGAATAACACTTTAATAGACACAATAATATTTGTTCAGTCTTTTTTTTCTATAAAAATAAATAGATCTTCAGAACTGAATGATGACTGTGTAATAACCTCATCCAATGGTGGAAACCAGTGCCCTCACAATTGCTTCCATTGACATACAATGACAAAGAGGGGCTTTTCTCGTCTTCTTCTTCTTCTTCTTCTTCTTCTTCTTCTTCTTCTTCTTCTTCTTCTTCTTCTTCTTCTTCTTCTTCTTCTTCTTTAAACCAAAGTTTGTGGAAACATTAGAACAAACAACACTTTTTTTCCCTCGCAGTATAATAAAATGCAAAGACACTTTTATATCCTTTTTATTTACTGACACCAGCTCCTTTTACAAAAAAAACAGTGTAATTTAAGAAAAAAAAAAATGACACAACCAGAGCACAAATACGGGACGGCAACATTTCTATAGGGACAGGGAAACGCGTGGATGCGAGACGAAACAAAAACGCGTAAAACAACAATTAATAAATAACCACATCTTAGCTTGTGTTATACACTGTGTAGTCGTTGTGTCAATGTTACGGCTGCAACTCGTTTAGACACAGTTTTGGTTTTAAAAAATGGCGGTTTGTTTAGTCCCCCCCTCCCAGCTCGCGTTTGGTACAACCCACAGGCTCTTTTTGTAGCTCCGGCGCCCGCAGCCGGAGCACATCATGTTGGACCCCGGAGCCGAGCTCTTCCCCCCGCAGAGTTAACTTCCTAATCCCGGGCTTGTCGCGTTATCACACACGGGAGGAGGAGCCGCAGGAGGAGGAGGAGGAGGCCGAGAGGGGAGAGAAAAGGGGGCCGAAGAGTCAGTCATGCTGTGAAGTTGCCGAGAAAGCCGGAGCGTCTCCCCGTGACAGAAGCCCGTTGATATTTAACAGTTCGGAGAAGGCGCGAGGAGAGGGGGAGCAGAAGGGACAGGGAAGCCGGGCGAAGAGAGCGAAAAGCGGGGTACAAGATGCAGCTGGCCGCGGTGCTGTGCGGAGCCCTGGTAACTTTACTCCTCCGCCAGACTCCAGGTAAGAAAGTGCCCGTTTTTAAAGTGGACCGAGGCGCCGTGTGTTTTGTGTCTTTTGTTTATGTGTTCTTATTCTTAAATCCCCTCCGTGTCACCTCTGTTATGGTTTGATCCGCGCGCTCAAACATGTCAACTCAGCAGCCAAGTTTCCCCCCGTGGAGGACTGAAATAGACGCTGCAGCGGAAAACGTGTCCGTGTTTACTCGGTTTGTTTTCGTTGTGTTTGACAACACGCTGGTGCAGCTGTTCGGGGGTCCGCGGCAGTAACTTTCATTGTGTTGTTGTAGCCTGTGTAAGCTGTACGTGTGTGTGTGTGTGTGTGTGTGTGTGTCTGTATGTGCACCTCACTCTTCCTCTGTTGTTGTTGTTGTTGTTGTGTGTACAGTATGTGTGAGTATACACATGCACCCCTGCAGCAGGATGTGTACCTGACGCCCCGTCACCTTCACCTTCATCTCTGGATGATGACGGTAAAAAAGAAACAAACAAAAAAAAAAAACACAAATCAGTGAAAGTGCTGCTTTTAGGCTTTGACTCGGCTCAGACGCTAAGAAGCTGTGAATCAAACATGAAATGCATGAAACGTGTGTGTGTGTGTGTGTGTGTGTGTGTGTGTGTGTGATGGATTTTGTGCTTGTGGTACAAAGTTCTCTCTGCAGCTTGTGCAAAAAAAAGTCACTCATGTGTGTTTTACATGACAGCGGTGATGGTGGATTCTCATCCCTTGCTGTGATTGCAGGTGAACTGTTTTGTTTATCTGTGATAACCCACATCCTTTGCACCCCCCCCCCACCACACACACAACACTGGTAATAGGTCTGAGTGATTTCCACCACCCCCTTCCTATGTTGTCTCTAACACCTTGTATTTACAACATGTCAGAACAGCCGCTGGAATGCAGGGACCCTACCGGAGCTATTCCCAAACACACACATACACACTCTCCAGGCGCGCTGTCATACATACATGGCCGATGCGCCTTATGACGTGACATGAAGAGATTTACCTGACAGGATTGGACAAAACGACATCTGTAATTGGCTGGTTGGGGGCCCGATAGGAGGTTGCTGTAATTGTGACACCTCTGAAATGTCACCGGGAGACTGTCTTCAAAATGTCACTCAGATAAGATTCAATATCCCAATTGAAAACAAAAGCTCAATCCCCTGGATGATCCACATCCTATTTATAGTTTGGTCTTTCATCCCTGCAGATGTAGTTATCATTGTTCCCCCCACCCCCTCCCGCCTACCCTCATTATCTGGGGCGGTGGGCCGCGCTCGCTTGATTATGGACTTGCTCTGTCATAAAGCAATTAAGTCTGCCGGGCCCGTATCGTGTCTTAAACATGTCATTGTCTGGTTTTCGGAGTGTCAGGCTGGGCTGTTGGCATTTTCCTTTTCCAACAAATTTGAAGATTTTTTTTTTTTAAACATTTGATCATTTTCCTCCCATGGGGGTGCATTTTTGTCAGGATGGAAAAAGTCTCAAAACCTCCTGCGACATTGAGAGACAAGATTTGTGCTAATGATATTATTTCAGATCGAGTGACTCTATAAGACAGGATCTCCAACCACAGCTACCCGGTGGTTGGGGAAATTTCAGGACAGATGGGGAAAAAAACGACATAGATAAATATATCTTTTACTCAATTAATAGACGAAATGAAATGTTTTTAAAGATGAAATTCCCGGAGTTTAAGACTTGACTTGTGCATCATTTCATTTTTGACCACAGAAATTGGCATGGTGATATGTATGTCGAACCCTGACACAGTGTTTCAAGCAGCATTAAATTAATGGACAGATGAAACAAGTGGAAAACTTATTAGCTGTGTACCGTAAATGGCATTGTAAAGGCCAGTCGCTGGTCCCAGCTGACAGTGGATGACCCAGGGCTATGATTTATTAGTCTGACTGAGTGTGTGTGTGTGTGTGTGTTTGTGTGTGTGTGTTTGTGTGTGTGTGTGTGTGTGTGAGAAAGAGAGAGAGACTCCTGACATGTGTGTGGAGTCAAGATGCCTTCTCAGCGTAGTCTAATGGCAGTGCAGTAATGGGCTGAGTTGGACTAATGGCGTGTGTTGGAGAGTGTGCTACAGTTTAATGATGTGCTCTGGGACAGCGCGACCCCTCACCCACACCAGCGATTCCCACCCATCCCTCCTTCTTTATCAATCAGCTATTGATTAGACTCACTGGTTGATTTAAAACCCCTGTGGCCGTTCCACTGAAGGCATCCTTGCACATTTGTATATAATAATAAACCAATCAATCATCAATCAAATATCCGATAATAAAGCGTCACTGACAAGTAGATTCATAATCCAGAGGGGCTGGGAAGAAAATCTCAACTTAAATGATGATCTTTCTTTGTCCTGCAGAACTGAGCAGAGCCAAACTGAGACAGTGATGTTGTGTAAATGTGACAGACAGGCAGCTATCCAAAATAGAAATGAATCGGGATGGTTTATTTTGTCTGCCATGGTGAAACAAAGAAGAAAGATAAATGAAAGGGAGCGATGACGCTGAAATACAATTAAAAGAAGAAGTTGGCTGCAACATGTTTTTTTTTTTTAAATCATATAAAGTCCATTGTAGTTTTTCCAGAATTCAAGTCTGCATCTGCACTGCTTCTGCTTCTAATTTTTTTTTCAAACTAATAATCTGGAGATGTTTTTCTTCACCAGAAATAAAAATCAGTTAACATCAAAACTATACACATTTATTAGTATTTCTTATTGGAAAATTGGAATTGGTTGAAATGCATTAAAGAGAATGTGTGATGGATTTTGACGTTTGCTTAGATTCATATTCATATCCACATTTTCAGTAAATAATATTTTTTTTAGCTTTCTAAGCAGGTAATCAACTTATCATTTCAGCACTAGTGGCCAGTAGAAAAACAACAAAAGAAGCAAAATGGAGAAAATTAGCCATGTCAGACCTGTGTAGTGGAGGAGGTGAAGTAGCTTTGGAAAAGGGAGGTGGGGAGTTTGGCTTTGTGTTCGCTCTGTGGTTCAGGTTGCTGCCGGCCTCTGTGCCCTTCCCTGCCACATGTATCCCCTTGTTGGATTGATTAGTCCCCTGACATTGCCCCCACACACAGACTGGTGGCCTTTTTTTTTAGAAAAGCCACAGACGCGGTTTAGCGTCCCCAATAGGCTTTAGAATGGAAATTTGTGATTTTGTCTTGCAAAATAGCTTCAACACCACATTTGATTAAGTGTCCTCTGAGTAATTGTACTACTATTAATGGTATTGCACTGTTGATATTTCTGAATAAATCAGGCTCCGGACAGATTTACCGCTTGACACACGTTTTTTGGAGGGAGTGGAGATTACATTCAATTTTTCACTTCACTTTTTTTTCTGAGGCTGCTTTGGAGGATGTGGTGGCAGCTCATGCCTGTGTAATGGGGCTCCTGTGTCTTTACTCCTGGCTAGGTTTCATTGTTTTGGTACGTATGAACATTCGCCTTTCAGTCTGGTGATGTGCTCGTAGAGGCTGAAGTATTTCTGGAACTTCATTTGGGGGGTGGAAGTTTCATTAATGAATGGAGACTGGAGCTGTTGCACTGGATGAGTGAATGTGAATGTGTGTGCCCTCCTCTGGTCGAGCTGGTAAGGTTGTTGTCGGCCAAGCTTTCTCCTTCCCGGGAGCAGAGTTGGCCACCTGATACCCCCACTGGGCTTTGTGTGTCTCTGCTGAGGGGATGGAATTGCACCTCCAAGGTAGCAGCGGAGGTAACCTATGATTACTTGATTCCCTGTGCCCCCCAACATTCCCGTATGGATAAATGTCAAACCTCATACCCACCCCCCACCTCCTCCTATTCCTCTACTCATTCTCTCCACCCTCTGATAAATCACCTGACTCTCTCTCTCCTTGCGAGGTGGGCCTCCTCTGCGAGGGACCCCCAGGCTCTCGTCTTTGGGGTCGTTTCTGATTTCAGAACACGATTCCCTAGCCCCGGGGCCCTTTTCAATTATGTTCACAGCAGTGAAAAATGTCACAGATGTCAACTTTGAGAGCACAGAAGCAAGCAAACTGAGTCAACCACTGGTTAGCCGTAAGTATGTTAAGCAACGGGCGATGGTGTGGCGGCACTCTCGAGTCACTGGTAGTGATCTGTGTCAGGGTTGTCCTGACCGTCGAGGGAATTCAAAGTGCCATTTTGCTTCTTGGTCTGTGAACGAATGAAGGCCAAAATAAATCGAGATGCATTTTAAAATTACAGTCTTTCTGGTGATTATTTAGCATTTGGGCAGCATGCAGCTGTGGTTCAGCTTGTAATTACCCACAGACTCGGTGCTTTGATTTCCAACTCCTCCCGCTGGCAAATCGTCCTCGTGCAAAGAGGTACTGAGAAAATGAATGAAAGACAAAGTGGTGTATAACTGTAGTTCGTTCTTCTCTTAGACTGGTAACGTCACCAACCCGATGTGTATTAAAAATGTTAGTTTCAGTGTAATATTTTTTATTTTTGCTTACAACAACAAGAACCAAAAACAAATCCCAAAGATAGATTTGTTTCATGCCTTTTAAAATTTTTGTGACAGGAATTTAGGCCATGTCACTACCAAGATATGTCATCGAAAGAGACGTTCATCGCTTTATAGGCCATAGACCTGAGTTCCTCCGGGGGGGTGACTGGAGACTGTAATAAACTGTGCTGCTCTGTCTCAGTGGGGGTCTGCTGTATAGGACAGAAAGATAAGCGGGGCTGGAGACTCTGTGTCTGAGCGCAACCAGGGGAGGGGGCTGGGACACCAGGGCGTTTGAAGGACACACACATGCAGATCCATAGTAACTTAATTCTTCCGTGGCTGTCCTCCTGATTCCCTGTGACTCAGGGTGGTGTACAATTTGTTTGTCTTTTGGGGAAATTCTGGCAAATCTGGAAGAAGACAACACCGTCAAATGATTGAGGCTCTTTCCAATGTGGCGTCAACGCAGCATTAATAATAAGCCTTTTATTCTTGTGTATCGTCTCGCCTGTTCACAGACAAAAATAAGACATTTGTCTGATGCCAGCACTTAAATGGCTTCGGTCTCTATAGAGAGGCGAAAGGGAATTTGTGCAGCCATATTTTCAGCGTGTCAAATGGGTTAAACTGCACAATGGGCCACACACACTAACATATGGTTTGGAGATGACTTTTGTCTCTGGGCAACAGAAACATCTGAGCAATGCGCCAGTGCGGGACAGTTGTCCCCTTGTCATTTTTTGGGGAGGGGTTGTTCAATAAATCTTGGCAATGAAGGCTCAGTTGAAAGTTTTATGCTTGAAAAGGCCGCAGCTCATCATTAATATGACTCTGCTGGATGATCCTTGCTTCACAACAACTTAACAAACCCCTCGGAAGTTTTATTTTTAAACGCACCGTGACTTTAAAAAGTCCACATTTCTGATGGATGCGTCAAGGCTGCGAGTAATCGCACAGAAGCAAGCTTCAGAAAAGTCTAAATAAAGTGACAGATCTGCTCAATTTACTTGAAGGGTTTGTTGTTTACATCTTTGTTCTATTCTTGCTGTGTAGAGCGTGGAAAAAAACAGATCGGGTGAGGGTTCAGGATATAAAAAATTGGCGAGGCAGAGACAAGACAGGCTTCATTCATGACACTGAGGTCTTAGGGATTAAATGCGTGTGTGTGTCTGTGTGTAGATGCTTTCTAGTACACTTCATTGAAGCTCATAAACAAGCTGGTAGGAAGGAGAGATATTTTTTCAGTTAATTGATTTTCATTGATATTTTTTCTCCACAGGATTTGTCTTTGCTGATGATCACACACACACACACATGCACACACACACATATATAAACGTGCTATCTTTTCATTAGCATTTGACTATTTTCCCACTTCTTCTTGTGAACATGGTTGTTGACTGTCAAGTGCTCAGCACCTATTAGCAGTTTCCATTCAGATTTATAATCATGGAAAAAAGACATCAAAACGCTCATAGAAATGTGTCTGCATGATTAACCAACGGCTCTTTTGAATTATAAGTTTCAAACAGTCCTTGCTTCATCAGTAAATATACGCCGCTAGTAGTTAGTAGTACTGTGTGACTATTGCTTTTGTTTGCTGTGACTCTCAGGCATTGGAAACTACAAACTGTAAACTGTATATTCAACGCCACTTTTTAAGCCTGTAGGAAAATAGCCTGTGGAAAATATCAGCTTAGAGCTGCTTTGACTATCTCTGTCCTTTTGCCATACGTTCCCCAGGTATGCTTAATGTTGTTTCCACACACAGCTGCCTTTTATCCACATGTGTGTTATTGTTTTCTCTTTTTTCCTGATCATATCTCAGCTTCTCCACTCAGCACCTTCAACTCCTCCATGCTGCATATGGTCACCACTTTAAACTGTGCTGCCTGCCCTCTCTGTTCACCAGGGGGGGTCCCACAGATAGGGGCCTGCAGCTGTCTCATAGACATTCTCCAAAAGGTGCCTCAGTGAAGGTTCCTCAACTCTGTCAACATGCCTGCGTACACAAACAGCCTGGTTGGGCATATGCTTCGTAATACAAACACACACACACAGCTCCCAACATGTTTGCTCACAGCCTTCAGGTAAGATTTGAGTGTGATATAATTTGACTTAGATCCCCTCCCACCTTTTCCCCAACACAATGATGAGCGTTAATCCATGTAACATACGTCCATATCCATATCCATTGTTTTAGCATATGGTGAATGTAGTAGTAACTGAAGTTCAACTCCCCCAATTCTGTTCCAACATCTCTTGGAATAAATTCACAGACAGATTAGAAGCCGTGAATAGAGACAATCATCTTCTTCTCCTTTTTGCACCTAATTGGCAGAACTGTGTTTATGAATAATATCGTGCTGGTTTCTGCAACAGGAGCTGAAGAAATCTGATCAGTTGTTAATGGCTGATGACGGTGATAAGGTTTAGAAGTGTCCAGGGTTTTCATCTAGATCTCATACTTAGCTGCTGTTCACATACCAGCTGACGCTGGTGTGCTGGCCAGCCTTGAAGAAAAACAGCTGAAGGGACTTGTGTGACTTGATGATCATACTGCGTACAGTATGAGCAAATGGTGCATCGGTGTTCCCTTTCCCTCACACACTTTTTTTTCTACAACTGTGGGGAAACACCTGCTACATATCTGATGTCCCTCTAGTTGTTGAAACCAGTAGGAGGCAGCTATGGAATTAAAACCAGCTTTAATCCGACACCAACTTCCAAAGGCTACAGTGTCTGTCATATGTTTGGCAATGAGGATTAAAGTGCAAGAGAGGATAACTACCAGCCTTTGGTTTTAATCTGTCATAAGTAATATGTATACAATATAACTTGCAGAAAAATACACAAATAATGTCAAATATTAAGAGAAAGAGAAATATCAGACTCACATTTTAGATCCTGGAACCTAATAACATATTGGATAATAATAGTTTAAGTTTAATTTATCATTTAGTAAAAAACAAAAATAAAGTAATCATTAAAACTATTCATTTTGTGGCGATAGACGAATCTATTATTTCAGTGATACAAAACAATTCAGAGTGCCCACAACAGGGATTCATAAGAATGCCAGTCCACAAAGACAAAAATATAGAGCATACTAGGTTGATTGATTTGAACAGTTGACTGCCAGTTGCTCATGCCTCTGCTGACTGTAAAGATGTCATATATTTGTTTAAGGTTGGACACCATGTTATAGTTCCATCCTGGTAATCCAACCATAAATTAGCCAAACATTTAAAACTATAATTTGATATAAAAAGACTCTTCGATGTATTATATGCATTTGACTTCTGCAAATGGTTCCCTAGGTCCTGATGCGGTTTTTATGCGACTTTTTTTCACATCATCAGTCACAGTTAATGAGCCAGCAAAACAAATTCAAGATCTTGCATAACACAATCTACGGTAGATGCATGCATACAACTGACGCATGTGTAGCAAAGTCCTGACGTTTGTGATAACAACAGACACCTGTGGTACTGTAGACTTCAGTGGGAATTGAGACATATGATACCATTGATGACTTTACTGCAGGTAAGCAGTAAACTGAGTATGTACTTTCACACTGCTTTGGCTTTCTTGTTGTAATTATCTCAAGTATAGCATATGTACACACTCAGGGTCAGCTGAGACTTCCTTGGGGCTCATATGATCTCACAGTGCCTTTGCCCTTCTCGAGTGACATTGTCCCCTCGATACTGACGCACAGTGATGTCACCTGAAAGTGTGAGAGCTGAAACCTGACTCTGGACACACATACACAAAGCTTGACCTGAGAAAGTGCGCTTGCCTCACAGGTAGACGCAGGTGAAGAACTGTAGCTGTGTAATCCATATGTCATGCGTTGGAAAATAATATTTCTTCCACATCTTTCTTCTCTGCCATATGTCTTCACGCTTGTGTTCCTTCTCTACATCTGCACCCCCCAACTCTTTCTTCTTCACCATTTTCTTTCAATGGACCCTTACCCTGCTGGCACTAACTCAGCCAGGCCTGCGATGAGGGAAATGGAGGTTGTGGCTGTGGAGGTGGTGAGGGTCTTTATTAAACAAACAGTGAAGGGCTTTGGAGGCCCCATTGAGGCCGGGAGCAGGAATGGGGACGCGGCTGAAAGCGCTGCGCTCCCTAATGAACTCGAGTGGCCCATAGAAGCTGGGCCTTTTCACAGAAGCCAAGGAGGACAAAGTGTCAAAACAAGCCCAGCCCCTCTTCGTTCACAGGGGCTAAACGCCGCCTTTTGACTCTGTGGAGTGTGGGCATCTGAAGAGGAGGCCATGAGGAGAAAGCAGGGGGAGGCCGAATGTACTTGTTAAAACAATGGCCTCTTAAATCAAGCACCCCTCCTCGCCTCTCTTCTTCTCCTTAGCATTTGGGCTCCCCCCCTTGTATCTCCTCGACTTCTAATTAGACCTACTCTTGCACAAGACGTTGAAAGCCCCATATATTGCAGGGGCCTCAAAGGAAAGGCTTTGGAGTTGCGTCTCTGTAGCAGTGTTGCCTCTGTGAAAGGTCTTAGTATTCAGGGGAGAGCCCTGTTTGAGCTCCTCAGTGCACTCAATCTGCCATTGGGGACTTGTGTACCATCATGTCCTCTCTGTTCACCACCACCACTCTCCCTTCGCTCTACCCTCTTTCTGAGAAACTCCACCCCCTCCACTCCTTGCCGCTACTTCCCTGTCCCACCCTCAGCCAAAACACTTTCTTCTGTTTGTGACCCCTCTGTTGCTTCTCCATGCTTGGCTGCTCGCGGGACTGAAGCGGGAGCTGTGTGATGCAGGGGCCCAAGCATTCGCTGCCTTCCACCCCTAAGTTGTTTAGCTATGGATGAAAAGCAGAGACAAATATGTCTGTGGTTCAAAGTCCATCCCAGCAATTATAGTGACTGATTAAAGAGTTGGCCTACACAGGCAGCTATGTATAATACTACAACTCCCACTCAGTGTTTCATAACACCACCGTCTGAATAGAACTGAGCACAGCAGGGCTTGATAAGAGCGCATGGCTGGCTGAGTCCACTGTTTACGGTGCAGTGATTGAGAGTTGGTGCCATAAAAGAGGCCACGGTTGTTTTATGGCTTGGGTTTATAATAAGCAAAGTGGACAGCGTTGTATGTCTGTGCATCAAATTGGCAAACAGTGCAGAGAACTAAAAATCGCGCAGGGTCAACACAGTTAAGCAAACAGTGACTGCATAAGTGCATTTGCAAACAATCAGTCACTTCTCAAATAGACCTGCTCCTTCTTTAAACATTTAAACTTGGATTTACCAAGCAAGTTATAAGAAATATGGTAAGGAATGGAGTGAGTACGCCTTATGTGTTAAAGGTGTTTAAACGCACCCTGTTCTAGGTGGGGGTGTTCCACTTTTATCACAAACACGGAAAAACATGGAATTTATGGCATCACAGTTAGACTGATGCAGGCGTAAGAAGAGATCCTGCATGGTGTGACAGGAGGCAGATGCCGATGTTACATGTCATGTCTCTGATTCCAGGACATGGTATACTATCTGAAATTACACTGAGCCCAAGGCCCCATAATGAGTGGTCTTACAAACAGCAATACAGCTTTGTTTTAACAGGCGGCTTATGTCTGTCTTTTCTTTCCAAACAATTACACATGTCTTGCAGCAATGTATTTCACTTACAAACAAACCCTTTTGTTTGATGCTGTTTATCTGCAAGGTCGTATTCAGATGCTTGATTTACTCTGGTCT
Source organism: Trinectes maculatus (assembly GCA_016785345.1). Classification (NCBI taxonomy): domain Eukaryota; kingdom Metazoa; phylum Chordata; class Actinopteri; order Pleuronectiformes; family Achiridae; genus Trinectes; species Trinectes maculatus. The sequence goes on from JAFBJQ010000086.1 coordinate 202,211, forward strand.
TCCCTGTCATTATTACACGCACAAATGGCCTTTATGTAGCACTGTTATTACGGCAAGGGTTAATTTCAAATGATAATGTAAACCCAAGGAATGTTTGCTAGACTTGGACTCTTTTGAACTCCTGATTTCTTCAAAGTGGTGCTGTAATTAGCGTAACCGTTGGTTACAAAATTGATTGATTAGATTTTGTGCTGATCTACAGTTTTCTACCACTGTGATTGTCTTTTGTGCTGCAACTTCTATTTCAGCTTGTAAATAGTTTTGCTTTAAGGTAGGAAAATAAAAGCCAGACAACAAAAACAAAATTAGCAAAGGAGGCTGACATTTTCCAAAACAAAAGTTTTGGACCTTCTTTTGCCTCCTACTTTTGAATGTATATGGACAAGTCCAGCTATATGAATGCCATCATATCCTGAAAGTGGGGGCATTTTTAAAAGGCTTTAAATTGTTGTGCACGTGCTGAAAGGAAGAAAAGAAGGAAAAGAATGGAGAGCTACAGAGTTACAATGACTTTGCCTGAGGATTGTAGCCACTCCCAGGGGCCAAAGTTAGTCTTGGTACCTTAAAGCAAAAATAGGGAACGATAACAACAATAAGACTCTCAAGCGGAATCAGGGGAACAATTTGCCTTGACTAAAGTCAACTGAACCAGGCCACAACAATAATCTGCTGAGAGTCAGCACTAATTGGGCCAGCATGATTTTCCACTTTTGTTGCAAGGTGGTTGATCTATGGGGTTTCTATTCTGAGAAGCACCTACTTAAGTTATTGTATCGGCCATCAGGAGACAAATCCAGCTTCGCTGGGCAAAGTCCATTGTCGAACAATGCCCTGATTTTAATTTAGCTTGCACTTATTTTAGATGGCTTGCTCCATATCACACTCATGTCCCAAAATTAGCTCTCAGAAAGGCTTGTTCCATTTTTATGGGATTTTGTTTGTATAGAAACAGTATTCACTGGAGGGGCCTCGGCCACACATTTCTGCTTTCTATCTCTGTGTTTTTCCAAAACCTAATTCATATAGAATGTCTGTATTTTTAGGCTTTAATTAAAGGAGGGAGAACACAGTTTATTAGTACAGGTTTGACCTGTGTAATTTTAATAGTCATATGGAACATGTCAAACACTTGCCATCAACAACAGCCTTGCCGTCTCGGTCTCACATAAAATTTAGATTAGTTGTTTTTTTGTCTAGGGCAGAGATCGTTGCCATCGGACAGACCAAATGCTCTTTCATAGCTATGCATTGGTGGCTTCATTGCTTTTAAATTATGAGGTGACTGGGACTAGAGCAGGCAGGGATTTTTTTTTTGTCCAGTCCTGAAAGACTGGTGCCGCTTAAAAATCCTGTCCAGGTGTTAGCCTGGGAGGGAGAGGAAATCTAGGGCGCAGTTAAATCAGAGCCAGGCCTGGCCATAGCTCTGCGGGATGGAGAAGCAGCATGCTAGGTTGGACAGTGTTATTGAAAATCTCTGGTCAGTGTTTGGACTGTCCAATTCAACCAAGTCTTAACTGCCCTGGTAGTTTGATAGCAAAGGTTTCACATACTGTATATATTATGTTATATTATCTGTATTTAATATGTTCAGAACTGTTGTTGAATGTCTAACATTGTGTATTTTTGAGAGAAAACACAGATTTCAATGAATCCGAATGCCTGTTCCAAATAGCCTAAGATGGGGACAGTTTTAATATGGCATTAATCATATTGTCTGGTGTAAATCAGGTTGATGCCTGATGAGATGTATTGCAGTTTGAGGATTTGACCTCATCTTCAACACCAACGTGTTTACTGCTGTTAACTGCCTCTTAAGATGAGCTGGGGTTCATGGCCTTCGTTAAGGTTCAGCAGTGCCCTGTGCAGTTTGATTTACACAGCCAGCCTCTTATGTGTACAACACATAGACTGACACTTAGGGCAGGCTTACAAATAGCTCCTGACAATGTCAGCCAATGTCCTATCTGGCTAGCTGTCCTGCTGCAACCTACTTCAGGCGCTCAAATAATCACTGTAACCTTGGCGGCAAATAGGGAGGAAGAAGTATATTTTAGTGCAGCGTTCATGAAACGCAGTCGCTTCTGAAATCGCTCATTTAATAGGGATGATATGTGGGCTCGTACTCGCTTAAGAGAGTGATGCATTAGGCTCTAAGAGCATATTTCAAGGTTTTTTACTCCTTTCAACCCCCTGCCCCCCCCCTTCAGTCTCGAAGCATTAATTTTATGTCAGCATATAGGCGAGCCTTTAGGTTTGTGGGCAGGCTCAGAAGTCTAAGTATGTGTGGTTTCAGAGAACTGGTCTGCTGGAATCTGGTTGGAGACCAGTCGACTGTAGCCATACCATACTTCTGTCCAAACAAAGAGATGAGTTTTAGTTTTAGATCAGGGAGGGAAAGTTTTGAGACTCTTGGCTTCAGGATTTCATGGAGTCATCTCCCTGTTCCACTTTTACACAGTCATTTATGTTAAGACTTTGACAGGTGCTGCTGCCAAATGCAATTCCCTGTCATGCTACATTTATTTGCCTTTGATGCCTGCATTTTCATGTTGAGGCGGATGGTGCGTATGTTTGTGAAACAGGTGCCAGGGTGCAGTCAAGTTGCTGGGCAGTTGCACCAGTGGGCTGGAATAAAAAGGTTCAGCTGGTGCCCGGCGCCCGGCGCCCATAGTGCTCTATTGAGATATGTGCCTCTGGCAGTGTGCCACAACAGCATATACACACCAAGCAGGAGCTACTCAACTAACCCTGTCGATTGTGACCAGTACTCACATGCAACCCTGAACAATCGGACATATTCATTGGCAGATTCCTCTCTGCTGCCACCACTGAATCTGGCACCTCCAGGGGTGCAGGTAGACACTGTCATCCGGCTGAATGGTGCCAGCTCGTTTTATAATTGGATTTAGTTTTGGCACTCCGCTGTTCCCCTCTCAGTCGGACAGCATTGATTTATGAGGTAGGCCTGGGAGACCAAATCCAACAACCACTGCGCCGTAAGGCTTTGTTCCTTCTATTAGCCTCTCCTCTGTCACTGAGTTAAATGGTGCTGGGAATATCTGAAAATACTCTGACTACTAATTGGGATTAGTGGGTGTGATATTATTTTATTACTTCTCTCTATCTGATAAGCTGATTAAAAGTCACTTGCAGTTAGCCTGCTGGCACCATCTCTCGGAACACCCAGAGAACAGGGATGCGAATAAGGAGAGTCTGTCTTTGTAGTTGGTGTCTTGGTCTCATCAGGACCATCAATACCGTTTGATCAAAACTGCATTCATTACTAGCTCTTATCTAATTTTTTTTGAAATCCAGACCACTTAATTGTTTCCGTTTGACCTTCAACACCCTTAAAAAGATACAAAAGTGAAAAAAACTGACACACACATTTTGAAAACTGTTCCAAGATACACTTTTTTTGGTACATTACTCACTACTCCCATGTCGTAACCCAAATAATTGATAAAACTGTTTTTTGGCCGATCAACAAATCCAGACATTCTAACCAACTTGAAACCACAGTGAAACCAGCCATCAGAAACCACACTTACTCATCATTCCAGGGCTTAGTTGTAGACAAGATGCCTGAGAGTCTCTCTTTTGCCCTACGGTTACTGTAAACCCCACACCTCACAGACTCTTTCTCAAGCTACAGTGTCAGGGCCCTGTCTCCTCCTCCTCCTGCCTCTGGGGTTTTGGGTGATGACTATTCTTGGCAGCGGAGTGTGCTGCGTGCTTGTGCTGTACTCACCCCTTCACCACGATAACCCTTTCACCGCATCTGCTGCCCTTTAGAGGAGGACGAGGGGATCATGTGACTCCAGGAACACTTAAGCAACATAGAGGCAGCACTGGAATGCAGACGAAAACTCCCATTACCCTTGAACTGACCCCCTGTTGTGTTCAGGATAAAGGGTGGATGCTGTACCTGTCATCCACCTTCTCGAGCGGTTTCTCTATAAAGTAGTTGGAGTGTCAAATCAGAAAAGATATCTTTTTTTTAACAACAGCTTCAACTTCGTTTGTCGTGCATGAACATTAATAGAATAAAGGTTTTGTCAGAAGTGACTATTCTGGAATTAGGGAGGTTGCTTGAACAGATATGTGCATGTGAAATATCCTGGACTGCCTTTTGTCATGTTTTGACACCACACTCTTACTGCTCCTCAACTCCAAATTGAATCCTCTGTTCACCCCACACGCTCGGATTGAGAGCTGGCAGTAATTGTTGTCCTCATCGAAGAATGAAGGCCGGGGACAATGACTTCCATCTAAACACTAAACAGAAGCGTTTCCATTTGCATGTTTGTTTTTACTCTGTTGACCGCTCACAGATGTTAGGCCTTAAAAGAATAAAAAGCCACTGACAGTGGTGAGTCACATGATGGGAAGAGGCTTTGATTTAAAACTAAGACAATGTCCAGGGAGCGTCAAGTGCTGACCTCGTGCTCCTGATCAGACAACTCCAACAACTGCAACAGAGCCACCATTCACTGCAGTGACAAACTGGCTGACCCAGTCACTCTTAGACAAAACCACTGCAGACACAGACAAACACATGATTTACTTCTGAACCATCTTAATTCGTTTAGATCCACTTTGGTCATGACATCATCAAAGTGCATGAACTTGGTCATTTCAAGTACTTGATGAATTATAGTATGCATCTACACTGTTTGTGTGAAGTTTCAAAAAATTATCTTTATCCACTGATACTTGTTTAGCCATTTATTCTTTGACAACGTGTTATACTATTATGGCTTTCTCAGTGTTCCTTTCCTCTGTGTTCCCTCAATCTGCCTCATCTACCACTTAAGTTTATGGTTTTCTCAATTTCCCCAAAGCACTTTCCAAAAATCCCCGAGAATGGCCTGAACATGTTGCATCCAGTAACGCTTGTTATGTCTTCTCAGGGAGAACAATAGTAGCAGTGATGTGATGATAGCATACTAAAGAGAAAGCATGATTTCACTCTTAATTCAAATTGCAACATATCTCATTGGTGTGAACCTGCGAGTTTAGTTTCAGAAGTGGTTTTGTGTGTGAATGTTTACATTTAGGCTGAGACACTTCTTTCAGGGGGTCAGGGTCCAGGCTTTGATCAAAACTAGGCAGAAAGACAAAGTGGATCAGCTTGAGCAGTATTCTTGATCAGCAAGAATACTGCTCCCGTTCAAAGCAGCAAGCTGAGACGTCTGCGCCAGGGCTGAGTCATGGACGACTTAATGGTGTTGTGCCCTGTTTACTGTGTTTACAACGTTCTTGCAGACATTTCCGTTCCTCTGGGAGAGAGAAGCACGTCTTATCTGCAGTCCCATGGCATGTAAGGGGAGAGAGTGAGCAAGCATGCTGGCTGTGTCAAGAGAGAGAGGGAGAACATCAAAAGCAGTAGATGCTAAATATACTCGTACCATTTTTGGCTCTACATGTGCATATCTCACTGTGTGGGCCACACAAGAGGAAACTGAACCATCAACCCCTAACTGGTTTAGAGGCTCTTGACATATAGACATCGTCAATATAAGATCCCTTTGGCATAGAAACTGATTTATAATTCAGTGTTTCAGCCTGCTGATAGCACCACTGTGATGTATGATGAATATGTTGTAAATTATCGGGCCTTGACATGCCTTACTTTTTTACTGCAAAGAAATGTTCATCAAACTGTCAAGCATCAAAAGCACAAATCATTTTTATTTACTCATTTTCAACTGTTTCATTTTACATCTACATTTATATAAACTCTTGACACATCCAGCTTTTAGGGCTAATATGAAGAGTCTGTGCTCCAAAAGGGACAGTAAAATAAAAGGAAGGGGAAGAGTGACCTTGAACACTGCATTTTGTTGTGTTCTCACCCAAGTGTCTAAACATTCACACTCCCTCCATTTCCCTTGTTTCTCTTCCTTTTACTTGTCTCCCATCCAGCCACTTCATTACTTCCTTATCCATCACACACACCCATTTCTGTATCACACTGTTGACTTTGCCAAAGGCTTATCTGAACTATTGCCAAACACTAGCCCTTTGTGTGTATCCCCTGAGGAGACATTGGGACGGTGCCACTGATAAAGTTGCATGAATGTTATCTGCCAGGCTGGACTTTAGAACGAATGGTGGCTCAGATTTTAGTAGTGGTTGGTACTGGAGGGAAGAAGACCAGAGGTTTGCCAGAAATGTCCTTCTTAACTCGAGTCTGGCTGTCTGGTCCTTCATGTAACCTTGACTGTGCTGGAGACTGCTACACCGAAGTACGCCAAGTTCCCGATCTGTTCCAAACCAGAACCAGTGTGCCAGACTGTCATGCCCAGACAAGTGCCTCTGTCTCTTTCTGGTCTTACCTCACGGCCCCTGAGGCTGGATGTTGAGCCGTGGAGCTGTGAAGACTGATAGCTGAGCTGCAGTGAGTTGAGGGCAGGGGGCAGGATCACATTCTGCTAATGATAGCTGACGATCAAGACCTTGATATACATCCAACATTTTTAATGCTTGTTCAGATTTGAACATCGGATACACCAGAGTTATCTATCATACAAACTCACAACAGCGCCTTATCCAATTTGGCTCCATTTTTCTTCTTGTTAGAAAATGAAAGAGTCCCCCTGGCATTTTCTTCCTTTGTTGTTTGTGAGCACAACCAGCTGTTAATAGACTTTCTTTGCCTCTGCCTGTCAGAGGCCTGTTTTTTCCCTCAGCTCTGTGTGCTGCTCGCTCTTAGGGTCTCAGATCTTTGGAGGCTGACCTCTCCAAAACGTTGGGCTGGACTCGGACACAGTTGTGGTCATTGTTCTGGTAGTTAATGATTCTGCCCCTCCATTTCCAACCTCAGTCTCCGTCAGTTCCGCTGCCCCCTTTATAGAGTCAGGAAATGGCTGCCCCAAATGGATGTAACTTCCAGGTCAGTGGATGTGAGGTGAGGGGTCACGGGAGGGCTGAAGCAATCATAAATTGGATGACTGGGCAACTTTTTGGGCTGATTGATGCAATCAAAAACCTTTCATTGCCAGTACACAAAAACACATGACCAGATGTGCTCGGTACACACGTGAAAGCAAATGACTAGAGTTTGTTAGCATGCATGAGACAATGGTTTTCTCTTGTCTACTATCCTCTGTTCTCTTCCTACTTTGTAGCCTTTCTCTTGCTCTCCTCTTTCCTCACTCTCTCCACTCTCCCCTGCGTTCGCCTCATTGCTAAGCAACAATGACAGCCGTGACAGATTTGCGTTTTGGCTCACAGTGTCACATCTGACTTTCGCCAACCCCCTCCCACCTAAATGCACACACATACACACATGGGATGCAACCGAGTGCCCTGGTGGTTTTTGGTTTATGATTCTGACCCCCACATCCATCCCACCCCCACTCCAAAACAGCTCCATGGTCTGCACCCCCCTCGCTGAAGTGACAGAAGGGAAGCATCCAGCTGGATGGGACTGTTGGGCTCCTCTCCTGAGAGCTTTGATCCTTTGCCCTTCATCCCCCAAATCAGTGCCTGTCCTGCCAAGCAGGAGAAAGGGGCTGGATCACTTCTTGATTTAGGCCTTTTTTTTCCCTGCTCATGGGGACGAAGGTCTTAGTGTTGGAGAGGTATGATGCATACTTGTGTGGAGCTAGGTGACAGCTGCGACAATGTGTAGGCAGATTTTTTGGATGGGTCGCCACAGTGCCCCACCTTCCCGCTTCTGTCCCCTAGCCAGTGCTCACTTTCGCCACCCCTTAACGCTAAAGTGTGGACTCATTGTCTCTAAGCTCCTGCTTGTCTCTTGGGAGCAGAGGGAGAAGGCTGAGGCTCCCTCTCTCTCCCTCCCTTCGTACCCCCTGATCCCGGGCCCCATTTTTTTTAAAGCTTTAAGACTGACCTGTCAGCCGCTCTCTCTTCCCCAGAGTCAATGTGGCCCGGCCCCCTCAAAGACCCATCCACATCAGCCTTCTGTTTGAACAGGCCCCTCCGAAAAGACCTCTTGTGCTGCCCTTTGTCCGCTCATAAATAAGATCAGAGTTAAAGTCCCTGTGCTCTTGTGTCCAGAGACAGGCCCCTTGGACACGAAGGACTAATGCTGCTTGGCAGGCCTATCGATCACAAAGCTCCACCCAGAATGTTGACCAGGTCTGCAGATGCCGTGATGCCTTGCTTCCTACCAGGTTGCAAAAACATAATTGTTAAGATTGATTGACAGGACCCTATATTTTCTTATACACTGTTCAAACCAAGGCAGCTATTGATGGCATAATTTGTGTTTGTTGTTGTCAAAGAAACAAGAACCTTTATTTATTTATTTTTTGTGAACAATTAATGCACAAGATAAGATACCTGACAGGTACAATCTAGACAGTTATTGAGCAAAATGTGCACAAATCCTACATAATCCCAGACAGAAGATTTTAATGACCTTATACACCCTAACATGTGAGACTTGTACCTCACTTCAGCAGGTTGTATAGACTGCAGCAGTGATGGTCTTCCGATTCAGTTCTTCCTTTCCTTATCAGACTTTTCACTAAACCCCAGCCAGATCATCAAGCCCATCAAATCTCAGTGAATCCCCGCAGCTTTCGCCTCGTCCAGGAAGCTGTCTTGGCAGTCTAAATCTGCTCAGATTTATAGCGTGGCTTGGCTGGAGCTCTAGAGCTCCAGAGCTCTGCTTAAACAATTGTCTCTCTTGTAACTTTAGAGGCAAATAAAAACTGATAGTCTCCTATCCCGGCGTCTGGCTGAGATGTCCCAGACCTGGAGGCCACCACATGTCTATAGGATGAGGAAAAACACGGCCAGTGCGGTAAACGCCAGTCTCTGCTCTTTGAAGACACAGTGAGGAAGAAGCAATAATTGAGCGTGGGCAGAAACGAGGAACCTGTAGACTGAAGAGACTGATAAATAGATTGAGGTTAAAGGTCCAGCGGATGTAGAGAAGAGGCAAACTGCTGTAAAAACCAAGTGGCTGCAGAAGAGAGGAAGGAAACAGGTTATCAATGCATGCCATTACAAGTGGATTAGACTGCGCTTTAAGCAACAGAACGGACTGGACGATATCAGCGGCAACACAGTTAAACATGCTTATATACTTTAAGGCCGAGTCACCCGCTTGGGGAGAAGCTTATAGTTTACTGGTTAAGGAACATGATCCATGTGTGTAAAATGTTTCGTGGGGCTTGTTAACAAAAGTGAGATTGTGCTTTAGTTTAGTTGAGACTTTCTGTTAATCAAGTTAAGCCTTCTTTGGCGAGACACTTTATTTTATCTGTTAGCTGCTCGGGTTGACGAAGGTTAAGTCTGATCAAATGTTAAAAAACTGTTTTGGGTATGCAGTGCAGACTAGCGCGCACACACACACACACAAAACTAGCCATTTATGTACATGCACCCCGAGAGACAATTGTTCAGCATGATGTCAGGAGATATCATATTTCCTGGGGTGAGAGGCTGTTCGCTCTGGGTCCAAATCCCCCTGTCATGAAAATGACATGCATGTCCATGCGTCTGGAGCCATTGTCCCACCTGCTCTCATTCCTTCATCATCAAAAACAGACAGGGAGTCTGCATGGGGGTAGCTGGGGACAAGAGTTCACCATTGTTTTGAGGGTTTACTGTCTACTTCACAGTAGTACATTTGGCTTTTATCAGTAGCTCTGCTAGATTTAAAATGTTTAAATTTGAAACAGATTTTCCAAGCATAAAACACCACATTTAGATTTTATGTTATGATGAGGTATGTCAAAAGGCTTTTGGTTCATGATGGAATTAGACATCCAACGCCGCCTCATTTGAATACACAGCATGTTGATGCCTTAAGTGACTTTGAGTGGCCAAGTAAAAACGTGTTTCTTTTTCAGGACGTCTGGGAATTTTTGTGTAAATTTGTAGCAGCACTGTAGTAGAGGCATTTGTTTCGGATACCAAGCGTGGTATCAGTGACAAAATCCGTAGTTAGTTTGGAAAGTCAGCTGAATCCTGCCTGTTTTTTTGGTGGAGCTCTGATCTTTTGGTCTTGAGGAACATTTCGTTCACCCCGACAGAGTGTCTTTAAGAACAAAGAAATCTGTGTGTGCGTGTGTGTGTGTGTGTGTGTGTGGAGGAAGCTTTTGGAAAGTGCTTTTAATGAGTGTGAATAGAGTCATCTCTAGCTGCGTCTGTGTTTCATGTGAGAGTCCACCATTTGTTTCCTCGCTGTCTCTAATCAATCACCGAGCCCCTCTTCTTCCCTGCACTCGCTGTTTTTCTTCCTCCTCTCTTTTCTTCAGGAAAAGAGTCTCCCTTTTTTCCCTCTCTGAACCTCTTATGAAGTGAGAGGAGGTGGGTGGTAGTGATTGGAGGGTTGAGGGTGGATGGGGTCAGAGGGAGAAAGAGAGAGGGAGAAGGAGTAAAATACAGAAAAGAGTGCATAAAGAAAAGAAAGAATTCCTCTAGTGTTTCTTTAACATGTGTAAAACTGTGGTGCCGGCTGCCCAAGGGGCTTTTGTTTAGGGCCCAAGGAGCCCTGCCGGGCGCCGTGGAAGCACCTCGGAGCCATGGAGGATTGTGGGAAAATCCACAGAACCAGTTACAGGGATCAGATGAATTAAATGGACTATGTAACCGAGCTCCACCACGTCAGCGCCAACCTTAGCCTGTGACTTAGGATACACACTTTTTTGTCACTTTCACCACATCAGCCAATGACAGCTGACGATATGTAGGAGGTGGGCGGTGAAGGTGGTGCTCACAACTACGTGAGCTCTGCTTGTCCCACAGACAAGTCACAAAAATCCACTTTGGCTGAAATGTTAAGTGGATCTTTCATGATGAGGTCAGAGGAGAAAGACACATGATGCACAGATGTAATTGGTGTCGGTGCTGGTGTATATGCAGGTGATGCAGGTGGGATGAGACGGGGATGTTGTTGGTTTATTCCCAGTTCACCGCTTGGAGTTGTCCTCTCAGGTTGAGAGGCCTGGACGCGAGGGACGCATCGTCATGGGGGATGGGAGGTAGCGATCTCTTTCTTCCACCATTTCGGTCAGTATCGCACACATATGCACTGACACAGAAACACACACAGATGGACACACACAGAGTGTGAGAAGCTGTGTGGTTAACTCTAGCTCAAGTTCATTGTGGCTAAGTTCCGGGAGGAGGTGGTGTTGGAGGGTGTTGGTGGGGTGAGGAGGAGCAGTAATTAAAGAGCTTTGAGAGAGGGGCCCCTGTGCTCTGTTAGATGCATTTCACCCCCCCTCCCCTCCCCATAATCCCCACAGGAATAAACAAATTGGGCTTTTCAGCCTGCAGGCTGGGCCTGGGGGCTCCTGTAATGGGATAGACATGAGGTGTGTGTGTGTTGGAGGGAGAGAGTTTGCGCGATATGAGAGAGAAACATGTGTTTCTTGGTCGGTGTGCGTGCGTGCACGCATGTGTGTGTGTGTGTGTGTGTCCAACCACAAGTGCAGTAAGTGGCTAATTGCTCCCAGCTCGGTGGTGAAATGTGCAGATGGACACAAAAAGGCCTCGCTGCGTTTTCTTAATCCACGGGGCTGGTATCCGCACCCGATTACGCAGGGATATCTTTCAAACACCTGAGCTCACTGGTTGTGTTTGAGTGCGTTTGCTGTGAGTGTGCGTTTGAGCCCGGTTAGTGTAATGCTGGATTCTTTTTGTTATGCATTTTTACTTTTATGAGACAAAGCAGTACAGATTTGCAAGTTAAACCTTGAATAGATTGAAACCAGAGATGTGTGCACGTGAGATCACGACTACAGCTGGACGACGTCTGGCATTGTGCTAAAGGAAAACATATAACCTGGGTTTTATTCTTCTGGTTTGGCTAATCACTGTTATCAGTTGCTTTGCTTTGATGCGGGAGGTGATATAGGGAAGCTAATTTACTTTATTTTTAAACGCGTTTGGTAGAACTGAAGGTTTATAAGGTTGTAAACAGACCAGATCTTCTGACCACTCTTTTGCCCTTTTGGACCCAGTTGGCGAATTTGTGACTCCAGTTTCCACGCAGCGTCCTGTTTTATGTGTTAGTTAATATGAAGTTACCTGGCACACAGCAGCTTCTCTGAAATAAATAAAACACTGTTACTCATCTCTGAAAGTCTTTTATGCTCAAAGCCTGATGTAGATTTCCCAGCTGGATTCCTCAGCTGCCACTAATCCAAATCTCATTGCGGCGACACCGTGCACCTTCCAAACATCCTAATCGGATCAGAAGAGCAGGAGCATGATGTCAGGCGACCAAATGAAATGAAGGAGGGAGAGAGAGCTTCTAAATCCTCATCAGTAATCTGAAATGTGCATCGCATCAAATGGATGGATGTCTGATGTTTAACGAGAGTGACAGTCACCACATTTCTGTTGGGATAATGAGAGGCGTGTGTATGTTGAACTTTGTTTTTCCATCAGCTCTTCGATAGCGTATCACTACTGTGTGTGTGTGTGTGTGTGTGTGTGTGGAGAGGGGGAGGTTAAATGAATTCAGCCCCACTCCTCTTAATGAGTCTCAAGCACATCTAATTTCACTGGCTGTTGAACTTAAAAAAGAAAAATAGCCACCCCCCCTTCGCCTCTTCACTTGCTCCACCTCCACTTCCAGTCTTTCAGGCGACTTCAGAGGGTTCTGCTATGCAAAGCAGCCAATGATTTACTAAATGGCCCTTTAATCATTACAGGTTTTATTCCCCCCCGCCTGTCTGTAGGTCAGCGATTGTCTCCTTTTTTAACACAAAAGGAGCTCTGTGTGTGTTGTCAGGTGGTTGACAGCAGAGCGAGGAGTAGAGTGAAGTTCCAGCTCCTCTGCCCGCACGTCCATTGACGATCAGCTGGCCGTTTGCGGAGCATCGCTCATAATCGGCTTGTATATTTCCTGATAGACTAAAGAGGGCGCAGCTGTTTTCCTGTCACTGGGGAATGTGGGAAAGAAGAAAGTGTGTGAGGAAAAACAACTGTCACAAACACAGTGTTGAAGCTGGCATCCTGCTGAAGCCCGACCCTCTCTGCCTCAAAGCCGCCTCGACGAAAATATCTCTGAAAGACCTTGTCAGAGCGGAAATAGCGTTGGCTTTGAAAGAGGGAAAGCAAGTTTGTTTACGTCCCCGTCCTCGTCTCCACCCTTTCATCACCACCATCCTCCTTCTCCTCCTTCAGCTCCCACAGATGCCGGTACAGTGAATGCATCACGCCTGCTTTCACTACACATCCCCCCGGCTCGTCTCTCAGTTATGAAACACATTCTTTTTGCGTCTCATGCAGACTCTCTCTTATCCTCTCCTGCTCGATTCACTTCTCATCCTTGACGTTAAGTTGGAAAAAACAGGGCTGTGGGATGTGGAGGTCGGGGGCTGGTAGAACAGATGGAGAACAAGAGGAGTAAGATGGTGGATCTGCTCTGATTGGTAATTAATCAAATAGTGGAGTCAGCGATGTTGTTTTTCTCTGTTGCTGCCAGTTCCTTCTCCACACTCGCAGTGGTTTGTCACTCTTTCTGAATTTATCCCCTTGTTTCTTTCCCCCTCGTCTCACTTTATCTCTAAAGTGGGTCACGTCAAGGTAAAGATCTTGTGATGCTGCAGAACGAGAGGGCCAAGAATCAAATCTTAAATTGTCTTTTTCCGTGCAAACTTTTATTCTGGATGAACAAGGATTAAGTTCTTTGTTCTATTGTTTTGAATGCTCTGCCTGTTTTGTGTGACAAATCATATACCTCATCTGTTGCCAACATTATTAAATTCTTAGCTCAGATGATGAAGTGACTGATATGTGAAACTTTTTGCAGAACATATAAATATTTCTCTTTATTTTAGTCAAAAGCTTTTGAAAACTCAATGGAAAAACAAGGATGAGACAGAACCGTCTCAGCTGCTGCTGCTTCTGCTCAGAGAAATGAAGCGCTGGGGGTTTGTTTTGATTTTGTCAATTTCACCGATCACATTTAGTTTCCATCAAAAGTTAAAGTAAATAACACGCTAAAGTTTGTTTATTTGATGTTCTGGATGATTCAGACAGATGCCTTGCTCCGTAATAGCAGGTGGAGTTTACCCAAGACATGCTGGAGTTGATTTGATGTAATAGAAACCTGCAGAACCTCAAACTTACAGTTTATATATATATATATATATATATATATATATATATATATATATGGAATGAACGTTTTACTGTTTTCCATTTGCAGTTTGAGGTAATAACATTGACAGTCATCCCTGTAAAAATAATAACTGGACCTAGAGTTAGAATTTCATCAGATTCCCAGTGCCGATTACATTTTTATATTACCCCAGTTTCTATTTTAACAACTTTATATCCTTTGTATGTGCACGGAGAATCGATTTGTCCAAACCTTTCCCCAGAATATTTGATAAAAAACCTCTTCAGGAATCAAATGTCTTGATATTGAAGCAGTTTCGAGTAGGTTGTTTGGTCGGTTTCCAATGTTTAACAGTAAATGAAAGAACTCAACAAATGATGTTAAGATGCCAAAGTTCATTATGTGCAGTTTGTTTTCTAGAAACAATTTATTTAAACCTATGATCATAATATGCAGTGTTTCGCTTTCAACATGACACACTGTATCCTCATCCAGCCACAACAGACAGCTCATTACAGTTTAGTTTACCAAATTTTATTTGATGACTTGACTTTAGGTGACAAGGGAGCATTGTGTGTGTTTGTCTGTGAGTGTGTGTGTTCTCAGTTGTCAACCAGCAGCCTGCTGGCACCCGAGCCAGCAGGCAGGCCCAAGCAGGCCCAGTGTTAAGATCAGACCTCAGGCAGCAGCTCCTCTGTCTTCCCCCACTCTGGGCCATATCACTCATCCCACGTGGTGTCTGTGTGTCTGAGTGTGTCACAGTGGCCCAGACGGGTCTATTCTTTTAATCAGGGCTGGCTGGAAACAGACAGGATTGATTTTCACGTTGCACTCGCTGAGGTGTCACTCAGCTTCAGGGGAGGACAGCAGGGCCAGACAGGAGGAAGAGGAGGGTGTGGAGAAAGGAAGTAAAGATCAGACGCACAAATAGTGCAAGAAGGAGCTTTAGGATGACTGAGGTGTGTGTGTGTGTGTGTGTGTCATGAGATAGATATCGTCCGTGCTAACGGTAAAATATCACACCGTCATTCCATTTCTCCAACGTCACACGCCCTTTCAGGCGCCGTGTGTTATGGTTGGACCTGAAAGTAATTTATCTGAATGAAAGATTCGCTGACTGCGAGGCAGGCATGTTGGACGAGAAAATGCTGATGTAATGTCAACAATAATGTGCTGAAGAATGACCCCCTTCTTCCTCCCTGGATGAAAAAGGGAAATGATGTCATTTTGTAACTGAAGGGAAAATATTTTGTTTTGTATGAACCTAATAAATCTCTCTAGACATAACCAGGATGTTTTCTTTTTATCATATTTTGCTACTACTTTATAATCTATGTGTATGTCCAGTATTGTGTATAATTTTATTAATTTTATGGGCCACAAGATATCAAGAAAATTAGAAAGTTTAGAAACTTGTATCTTGATTCCTCAGATCTCTGCAGACGTATCAGTGTTTTATAGTTCCTGATATAGATCATGGCCAAAAGACAATGAAACACTAAAACTATCACTGTTCTGTCATGTTCTTTTCTTTTTGCTCTCTCGTCCGTGTGCTGTGTTTTACACTGGTTCTGTTTTAGATGATGACATGATTTGCCAAAGCTGCTAGTGCAACCTGCCATTGTGTGTGTGTGTGTGTGTGTGTGTGTGTGTGTGTGTGTGTGTGTGTAAGATTGATGTCTTCATATTCTAAAATGCCATGGGCAAAATTAACATTTATTGAGTTACATCCTGTGTATTCTGTAATGACACTCTAAAACAGGGTACTGGTCCTATTATCCCAGACGACTGTTACACAAGAGACAATGTCTTGGAACACGGAACACACACAGTCACACACGCGTACACACACACGCACAATCTTGATTGTTTTAGCTTCTACGGCTGATCACAGTGTGGGAGCTTATCTCTGAGAATAGAAATATTTTGTGATTCAATGATTGCAGCATCTTCAAATGAAACTTTGATGAGCGTCGCGGTTCCACCTCCTCCCGACTGTCGATGATCCATTAGGAGTTGTCATAACACTGTCGCGTAATTATTCTGCAGCCAGAGGGGGAAAATAACTGCACCTTCACTTCGATGTGAGCTGAAGGCTGCAGTGCAGTTAGCACCACTGACTGACAGGGCAAATATTTGTACCGTCTATTTAAATGGGAGGTTTGTTAGGGCAGCAGAGTGGGCTGCTGTCATTGCGACTTGCAGACCTGTGAGAAGCTTTCTGTCGCGTTTTACTACAGCCTTAACCAAAACCTTAAAATCCTGTCTCTATTCTTTATTGTGGTTTGGTTCTCATTTACATACAGATTCTGTTTTTATTGCAGATTTGTTAGTCTATGCACAGCTGATTACATTATGCCATTTTTTTGTAATTTGACATCCCTAATACACAGATAATGGATCATCTGCACCATAGCAACAGAACCAGTCGGAGATAGCCTATAATTAGCTTAAGTGAAAGTGTACCTATCCATCCTACACACACACACACACACACACACACACAGGAGAAAATTGAAAAAGTATATTTAGCGGGAGTTCTGCTTTTCCTCTTCAAATAAGGTTGAGAGCTGCAGATTTACTAAGCAGTCATCTGTGAGTCAAAGAGAAAGAAGATTAAAAGCCTGTCATTAAAAAAGTTACAAGGTTGCGCCTTTTCTCACCTTGTTGTCAAACTCAGGTGTTAAGAATTTGTACTTTTCTTCTCTTAGGGTAAAAACGACTGTAGTATTTATAATGTGCTCCAACTCTGCTGCCTTTTGCTGAAGATAGATTTTTGTTTATCTTCATCTGAAGTGCAACAGCAGATTGGTTCTGTGTGGATTGTAATTTTATTCAGATGATGTTTTGTATTAACACAATGAGGACAAACCCTATTCTCCCTTATGTGACAGTCTGAGACTTTGTATGTCTGCCATCCACCCCATCCACCTCCTAGTGACCCCGCTTAATAAGCATAATCCTTCATTCACTAATTTCAAAAAGTTGCCCCTGAACATGAGCCAGCAATTACATTTCCTACACGTTTTAGTGTTGTGGTTTAAATGTAATTTCTAGGAGCCAGTTTTGACTGATCATGAGAGTGAAATTAAATATCATCCACCAACACTTAACAACTGACAAAACATTTTTTTCTTTGAGAATTTTTAAATTAGTGAACAATTTCTTTAGAAGAATGATTTGTAACCTTGACTTTATTGTCAATAAATCCAAAGGTCAAAAAAAAATTGTTACTGGCATTCTGCATTCAATTTAGATGTCACCCTCGAGCATTTTATACGTAAGGAGGAAACTAAAAAGGGCTTTAAAACTTTTCTAAAAATAGCACCTTCTGAGTTGTGACCTGACTGTATCATTACACCGCTAGTGTGCAGAGCTATGTTCTTCTGAATTCAGAGTGAGGACTGGAGTAAATGACTGACCCTCGGAGTTCCTGTTCGTCTCTTCGTCAGACCTCCGTGTAGCTCTCCGAGACCCTGACATCTTTCTTGTTTACTCACATGATCAATCAACTGGACAAGGCTCTGACTCTGCAGAGGCCTCTAATTTCCTACAGCACAACGAATCTCCGGCACTACCCTTTCCTCGCCCCGTTTGCTGTCTCCTTCCTCAAACAGACAATTGGTTTACATCGATTTCCTGAACATCATTCCCTGATGACTCATCCGCTCGCTCTGGGAGTCTGATGATCTGAGCAAACACTTTCTTCTGGCTTCCTGCTGTACCGTAGGTGATGGTTGTCAAGGTGCAAGGTCCTGTCTGGTTCTTGAAGCTCTACACCAATGCTCTTGATAGTGGGTGGGGAAGTTTTATAGTGTATTCTTTCTTTAAGTAGAATAACAACATCTTTAGTGGGGCAGAGGCTGGCAAGAGGTGTGCTGTGGCGCCCCTGAGGAGCATTTGGCCTTCCTCAACTGGTTTTTAAGTGTTTGACAGGTGAAATAGTGTGGGAACTGCAGGGAGTGTTGCTTTAAAATGCTTTTTGTTGCGCTTGTCGGAGATGTGGAGGTGCCTGGTGAATGCTCAATAGCTCTGTAGGAGCCACTGGTGAATGGTTGTGTTGGGGGGGAAATGGCTTCCCGCAAGAGCTGTGCAGATTGTTGCTGCAGCTCCTTCAATGGGGAAAATGTCCAGAGTTCTTTTCCCCAACCGCTGACTCCCACAGAGAAGTGCCGCAGCAGTGTTTTTGGTTATTGATTGATCAGACTGACATGTACTTTGCCTGTTTCTCAGCCAAAACCATTTGGAGATTCGCCATACGGACTGATGAGCCACATGTTTGGCTGAAGCCCAGCTCACTCTCCAACATCTTCTGCTTGGGGAATTACATGCTATGGACTTCACTGTAATGGCACAAAGCTGTCTTGCTGTCTATACTCATTTTCATTGTTTTCATTGCTGCGCTGGAGTATGGTAAATCAAAGTCAGTTGTAATTTTGTCCCTGACAAATATGCTATCAATCAGACCAATAATTGCTTTGTTCACCCACTCTCTGAGTTTGCGCCAAGCCCTTAAGGCAGTAAAGATCCAGCAGGGCTATTTCAATGATGGAAAGATGGTTGGGGTGAGACAGGGTAATAGAGGGTGAGTCACCCACGTTTTGATGATTGGGGCAATGGGAGGGTCAGACGGGGTCCTGAGAACCCAGAAAAATGTGGGGCGCTTTATGCTCCCCTTTGCCTTGATTCAGTGTTTTTCCAAATGTTACCAAAAAGGAAGATGAGAAGAGTTGAGGCAAAGAGAAATAGATGGGGAAACCAAGTACAGATTCTGAGATAGGAGCAAAGAAGCATTGTGAGAAAAACTCATGTCGAAAGACATGGCTGCTGATGGACAATACACGATGGATAAATAAATGTGGGTTATGTGGTAATAGCTTGTGGTTGTTTTTAGAGATGGAGAAAGTAAAGCAGAGGGTGAAGGAGAGGGGAATTGTTCAGAGCCAGGGCCTGGCGAGGGCCATTGTTCATCCTTCCCTTTTGAGCTTAAGGAGACAGGAGAGTTTCACACGCCACTCGCAGGCATCCTGCTGGGCAGCCCCGGAAGGGGGCTATTGCAGTCGGTAAAGAAGTCCTGGCCATAGGGATAAATTACTCTGAATGGAGGGGTCTGTGTTTGCCGTTTTCTCCTCTTTTTCTAAAAGGAGCCAGAGAGGGAAAGAATTCAACCCCAACCACAGGTTGTCCGCTTTGGTTCTGGAAAGGCTGTGCCTTCCAAGTCACCAATTTAACATCCTCCCACCCCCACCGCCCTCCAAACTCCCCCCTCCAAACTCCCCCTCCCACCTCCTCTGGAATGCCTTGGGTTTTGTTGTCCTGCAGGGACCCGGGTGTGTGTGTGTCTTAACGAGGTTTCATAACTTGAAGACATGTGTATATTCTGTTTGAGAAAAATGATACAAAATGATAAAAAAAAACGTGTTTATATTTTGCTGTTTGTACCTTAAAGGGCTAGCGAAGAGAGAGAGTGGATAATGGTGTGCAGTAGACAATTAGGATTTGACTATTCACGACCTGTTGTGTACCAACCAGTCGGCTATAACGTTGACACATTCATACAAATAGGTAAAAACAGGTATGCTATTAAATAACAAGAACTAAGCGTTCAAGCTTAATTAGGTTATATCATGTTAGCGAATTTATACACAGGGGTTTAGATGTTTCTGATAGTTGGGTAGACTTAAAACTTTGCCAGATCTTTTGTGCACATTTGTATAGGCGTGTGTGTGTTTCAGCATGCCTGTGTGTACAATTGTTTGAGTCCTTCCCATAGTTAGTAGTTCTATTTAACGACTAGCTGCTGGACTGATGTAGAAAACAGAGTGGTCAATATACTAAATCTGGCAAACTCTCACTCGCGGATTTGAAATTTACGAGCCCAGTTTTTGCCCCAGAATCCCAAATGTTAACATCATAGAGCGTCTGGTGCCAACATGGAGGAGGTTAGAGCTGCGGAGTGGAGCCCTTCATGCTGTGTCAGTTAATAACCAGATATTACAGAGCTGGACCTCAGTGCCGGCTCTCTTCATCCAGTCAAAGCCCATAAAGTAAGTTACGGCTTGCCCACATGGAATAATCTCCTCTTATTACACTTATTCCTTCAGCGAGTTCACATTCACAGACGTGGACCAAATGAGGTGGGTGAGACTGATCTGGTCTGTGTGCACGGCCACGAGGCCTGTTCAGGACTAATCCGTGGTGGTTGCTTTCGCTGATGTCATATCTCATTTACCTGTGACACAGTTTTTTTTTTGTACATAACAAACACATACCCTAAGTTTCATTTGTCAGCAAGAGTCGGGAACTGAAAGTGAAAGTTTCTGCTGGTTTCAGCAGCAGAACCGGTCAGAATCAGGGTGGACCCCAAACTTAGTGCCACAACAGTCCCTCTGAGACATATAAACCAATCATCTTGCAGTTTTCGTCCAATGACTTTCATTAAGTGGGGAGGCACAGGCACCTAACAGCTTTTCAGAAAGTTTAAGGTGACATTCATCCTGCTGTGGGAGAAGATATCTCCAACAGATGTGTTTCAGTCTGTTAGTGTGCAGCCGCTGAGCAGGTAATCGATAAAGCCCAGTGAGATATCTTGATCTCAGGTGGTTGGGTTCTGTTGCAGGCTGTAGGTTTTGGTGCAGACAGGCGGCTCACGTTGCTCATACTGCCTGACTTCAGTGGACTGGACCTGATCCAGACACTAGTCACTCACATGCCGCAAAAATTTAAAACTCCACTTGGGGTCCTGTCTGCTTCACTCTCATTCAAGCATGTTCACCCTCCCTGCCCCTGTTTTTATTCAGTTTGTTCTGCAATTATATTTATTTACCTGGACACTGGTTCACGCACAGTGATGTTAACATTTATGTTGGCTCAGCTAATTTAATTTAACTAAGGTCCACAGCTTTTACAACCAAGAACATGCTTTGATTTGCCTCTACAAAAGAACAGATGTGAGACAGGTCACTTAGTTTGAGGTTAGACAACTATGAAATATGCATGCTTTTAATTTCGTTGGTGTTTGATTAACAAAACATTGTTTCCAGACTTAGTGATTCTTCAGGTATGATACTAGTCAGACTCTGTTTCTGGAGGTTGTCTCTCTAAAGGAACCTCTACAAAGAGCTTTAGTGTAAAATCACACATTTATGACATATCACAAGAAAAGATGGATGGCTCTTGGGGGTTTTGAGGTTTGATACAGAGAGGTTTGTTAAAAGTTAGACCGCAACTGGAAAATCAACTCTTCCCAGAAGAAGAGCACTAAGCTCTGAGCTCAGCTAAAGCTCTAACCCATGTGTCCCTGATAGAGGCCCCCGATGGGGTTGGTGGTGATTGGTTATGTGTGCAGGAGAGGGGGGGGGGGGGGCCGATGGCCAAAGAGACAATCTGTGGATTAGAATGAGCTTGGACACCAAGTGCTCACTCAGCAAATTACCCACCACGTCTAGTGTTCATAGCCAGAAGCAGAGCTCAGAGCTTTACTGTGTTTTCACTGCCAGCACTCACACACACACACACACACACACACACACACACTAAAACTGTCCTATCCATAATAACATCAATATGTATATATATATTGAGAGTCTTAATTAATCTGCATTGATGCTCTTTGAGCTACAGATGTGGAATAATCAAAGTTGACATTTAATTCAGCCTTACAAGTGGCTTGTACTGGAAAACTACACCCTGACAGTGATTTCACTTAGTAATTACATATTGATTTGGAGATAAAAAAAATATGGACACAATTTTATATTTTGTTTAGTATGAATAAAAATACTGATGTTCGGTATCCGGCTTGATTCGCAGCTAGCGTCCATCTCAGTAGTGCGGCACTCAAACTGCTTCTTCAGCATCTATTGAACAAATAGACCGAACGTTTGCTTCCTGTCCCTCTTTGTCGTCCTAAACCCCTCCCGTCTGTTGCCGTTCACCCAACTATCAGCATTCGTGCCTAAGTTCACAACCTGACATCTTTCAGGCCACCACCAAAAAAAAATCTGTGTGACTAGGCACAGCATATGGCATGGCTATGTTAATGATGCTAAACATGCTAACTTTTTGCTTTTTTACATTAATATGAATGTTCCAAATCGAGTATTTGACTTCATTAATTCCTCACCCACAGGAGTCGTCCCACACATGCTCACCACAGTCTGACCTACATCTACTCTACTCTCTACTCTACATCTAATTCCCTTGCTGCGCTGTCCTGTCCGTCCCATTCACAGCCTCCATTCTCTACTACCGCTTCATCATCAGCATCCACATTTTGTGCGTCAGAGTCTGCCCCCTTTTCACACGTGTCGTCTTTATGGAAAACCAGCAGTCCAGTTTCCCATTAGATCACTGAATCCCCGAAATTCACATGGAGTACACAGAATGGAGCAAATGGAAGTGGTTGTGACGGGTCTGGTCTTTCTTTGATCGTGGTACAGAGGCCTTCCCTCCTTCACATGCTGTATACACTGCACACTCACACATATGGAGTCCCAAAGCCACATAAGTACAGCGTGTGGAGAGCGGAGTCATCACAACGAGCTGACAGAAGTGGAAAATGAAACCTAGTAGGACACACTTGCCCCTCTCCCTCCTTAACCCCTTCATGGCCCGTGACCAGACCGACCACATGGCATAACACACACAGCAAATTGTCTGACTTCATCTGTTTTATATATACATATGTATATATATGTGTGTGTGTATATATATCTCATATGTGCGTGTGTTTTTAAGTAAAAGCAGAATGGAAAATGTTCCTTTTTTGGTGTCGACCACTGTAATTGTCAGTGAATTATCTCTATGGCAAACAACAGGTTTTCGGTGAAATAATATTGGAAAATACACGTAAACACCAAAGCAGATACAATTTGCAGCATTGATGTTTCTGTTCTCTTTCTTTTCTGTTTTTTTTTTTGGTTTTTTTTGCCTCTAACCCACCAACCCACCCACCTGGTGCCAACTCACATGCCTGTCCAGCAGCTATCCACTCATCCCTGGCCAACTCAGTGTTATCTTTGAACAGACTTCAGAGAGACTGCTGGGCCGGCCACGGATGATGACACTGTATATGTGTGTGAGTTTGCGAGTGCGTGTGTGTGTGTGTTTGTGTGTACTTTATACAGCTCCATAGCAGCACTATCCTGTCATTTCCCCCCTTGTTTGATCTCAGAGGCCTTTATTTTTCACCCTCAGCAGCAGGACGGTGATATATTATCGGGCGTGTAATTATGTTGTTTTCGCTTATTTCAGGGGAATAAAGGACAGTATCCTCCCACATGCATCTGGGTCACACTTTGTTAATAGGCTTGACTTGGATGCTGGTGTGCGAGTGTGTGTATGTGTGTGTGTGTTGGTGTTGGTGTACTCGATACTCAGCAGGATGAACATGGAGCCTAGAGAGGCTGTAATGAAGCCCCTGGTCATGCTAAGCATTACAGGCAGGCCAAATACACACACACAAACACACACACACACATGCACTCACACTCCTGCTGCGTTATGTTATAAGAAAGATTGAGGGCTACAGTGTGATAAGACTCGAGTTTTAATGAAAGTCTGAGATGAGCAAGCGTGAAAAGAACCCCACTGCTGACCAACTGCTACACATTTCAGACTCTCCTGTGTGTGTGTGTGATTGTGTGTGCGTGTGTTTGTGTGTGTGAGAGACTTAGCAAACCAGGAGGATGAGCTTGTGATGACGGGTCTGTCTTGGAAGATTTTTCACAGTGCCCTGAAGATTTGGCATCAAGTCTAAACTTGTCTGTTACTTTGTTTACATTCTTGGTCGCACAAACCAGACATTTTTAACGTTTTTCTTTTTGCGTTTCCCTCCGGTTTGCAAGTGGTACATGTGTGTATCTGGACATGCGTCGTGCTGCTCCTCTACATCTTTTTTCCCAGCAGGGCTCAACATGTGCTGCTGTGGTTACCAAGTCACTGCATCAGAGCGGCCTGACCTATGGCGGACAAATTAGTAGGTGGAGATGAGCCGACGGAGAGGGGGAACTGGCAGGGAGGATGAGTTGTTTGGCATCGTGAAGCCAAGTCAGCTTAACCCAGAGCCTGTGTAACCACAGAGAATTCAGTCAATGTGCTCTTTGAGCGTCGCTGCAGCTTTAGAGCCTGTGTTTGTTGTGATGGGGGAAAATGTGGGTATAAAAAGGAGCAGGAGCCTGGGAAATGGTGCGTGTAATCGTTAAAACGCAGCCGTTTAGTATCTTTATAACACTATGAATATGTAAAGATGAAAGGTGAGAAACCCAGTTAGAAATATCACCAAGCCTCTATGGAGCATTTCAGCCTCTTTAAGCTCATTGTTTTGGTTTTATGGAACATTTACTGTGCGGTTCGGTCTCACCACTTTTATCAACTTAATTTCCAGCAGTAGCAGGCACCTTTTTTTTTTCTTTTAGGGAAAAAAAAAACTCTGTGTGCCACTTTACGCTGCCTTCCCTGGACCAAACATTGGACCGCTAGTGACTACAGGGACTAGTTGGTGAAGAACCTGGAACATTTAGTGGCTAAAGAGCCAAGTCAAAGAACAGAGCCAAAAGGAGGGTGAAAATTGAAAGCACATGACATGTTCGTCAGGCGAACAGAAACACGTTGTGTCTGCCCGATGTATAAAAAGGTTATAGTTTGCTTAGGCGTTTAGGTGCTTTCACGTAGCCACCTACTCCCGCTGTTTTGGAGCAGGGAGAAACGCCAATCAGTTTTCGCTTTTTAACGGCTTTCCACACCTCATAACGCACAAACGTCTTTCTCACCAAAAACTGGTGGACCAAAAAAGAAATCCACTGCAGATGCAAATCCACTGCATTTCAAATAATCTATTAAGTTTTTGGCTTTTTAAGCGACAGTTATCGGAGTGTTGGCGAGAGCTGTCAGCAGTGCGATAATGCCTCTCCTCCTTTACTCTCCCTCGTGCCTCTCATCCTGCAGTGTCAACCCAATTTGAATGTTATAGACTCGACTGAAAACAGCCCGATCTGCTGTGTGAGGTAAAGTACAAGTCACAGCTAGCTTTCGTCATTTGGTAAGGTTGCACAGAAAGCAGAAAATAGAGGAAAAGTAGTTTTAAATCACTGGCAAATGAAGCACTAAACCTACTCTCAGACTTTCAGACTTTGTTCTGTTCAAATTGTCTGGTGTTAGGCTAAGGCTAAATAAAAGGTAGTTTGCAAGACGTCTCAAAGATTTGTAAGAAAAGCGACTATTTGCCAGTCATTACAATATTGTCATACTAAAACAGGTGGTGCAACGGGTGAGGAAAATCTCTCTTCTTGAGAGAAAGCCAAAACATTGTTGCAATTCATTCTGTTCCGTACGAACGGTGAATGACGGTTACACAGGTGAACAACCATCCTGTATACATGATCAGTCGGGCATCTCGTTCTGTCAGCAGCCTCAAAGCAGCGTGAAGTGGCGAAGGATGAACACTGTTGTGTGACAGCGAGGTGGGAAACCAGTTGTGTCCATTCTCATTGTGCAGCGCTGTGCGACGCCCTGCTGTGCGGCCCGTTGGTGAACAAGCTACTGACACGCTGAGACGCAGCTGTCTCTCTGAAGTGACACTTTAACAACACTGCCGCCAGGAGCAAAAGGGTGGCAGGCAGACAGAGGGCAGACAAAAGGTCTGACCCGCTCTGTCCGCGATCCCGTCTAACTTTCCACATTCTCAGATGGTTAATTTTTGTTCCACCAAATTTCTCGCTTATCACTTTTAATAGCAGCACGCTCACGCGGTGAAAGAAAGACGCGGCTCCGACCCTCCAGGTAGTCTCCGGGGAGGTCCACGCCTAATTAACTGCCAGCCTTTTGACATCGTTCAAAGCGTGTGGTCACCCGCTCGCCGGCCTGGGTTACAATTGTGTGTTTTGGCCCCGCTCTCTCTCCCCTGAATGCTACACACTCATCGTTTAACTATTTAACAAGAGCTAATTGTGTAAACGGTGAAGCCGCGTATAAATGCCACCTGGTTAGATCTGAGATTACGATGCTGCGGCCGCTTCCGGCTCGGTCCGGTTGGTGAACACAGCCCGGCCTGTGCTGTAGGTGGGTCCGGTTTGGGTGTAGTGTCATGGTGGGTTTGTGGGAGCGTCTGTGTTTACCTTTTGTGGGGGACCACCTGTCTTGTTCCAACCAGGCCTGTTTGAACAGTGTCAGGCTGAAGTAACCAGCAGTGCAGGATCTTTGGTGGTCTTTGTTTTCTTTTTCTCTGCTGGAGGTTCCTGTTCCTGTCTGACTCAAAGCTCTTTCACTGGCCTCAGGCAGCAGCAGGTGAACTAAGAGTTTAGTTGCCTGTCTATGTCCCAAGCTGGATTCCGGGCCCCTTTTGTAGACAAGGTGCATGTTCACCTTAATTGCAGTAAGGACCTTCAACTTTTTGTCATTTCACCATGTCACAATGAATGAATGAATATTCAACTTTAAAATAATCCACATGTATATCTCTATATTCTAACTGCTAGAATATTTGTTTTGTGCAAGTCATTTTATTGAGGAAGTAATTTACAAGAAGCCTCATATCAACAGAGAAGTATTGTCTTCTTATCTTTAGTGGAAGTTAAATGATCCTGAGCAGTTTTTTTTAAACATCTCAGGTTGTTTTTCACCTGCTCCACATAAACGTACTTGCAAAACTTGCACTTGCGTGTGATCTGCGATTAGGTTAATGCATCAGAGGTTTGTCATGTCGCTGCCGCTGCTGCAACATGGCGTATCTGGGTTTGATTGTTTGTCTGCAGCCTTGCATAACAATCTAGCGGCTGGCTATGATTACACTTTGTTTACTTCTTCAGTAGGTACTTGCTCTCAGTACAGGACATATTAGTATGTTGGTCTAACATACACTCACGTTTTTGTTTTTTTAGAATAACCATGTGTCTGGTTCCTCGTCATTATCGGTTTAATCAGTTCTACATCAGCATCTTTTTGCTTCTTTGATCCAGCTTTTGAAATTGTGATTATTGTCTGTGGAAGGGTTACAAGATTGTGGACTGATGCCTGCATTGTTTTTTTGGCACAAAGTGTTGGCTCGTAAAGAAACAACACAAAACAGTCTTTTCTCTTCCAGAAAACAGACTGAAAGAGTTTGCAAGTCTGTGCCCGCCCATGTGGGAAAGTACTCACACCCGTTCACATAATGCTTGTTTGACAATTTTATGTTTCTGATTTGACGGCTTTGAAATTTTCGGTCTTTTATCCCTCCAGGGCATTTGGAGCATGAGATGCCGTTAATTTGTTGCTGATGGGCCAATCCTGTCTGTACCTGTGAGCGGTGATGCTGTTAGGTTTGTGTTTCACAGCATTGGCATTAAAACAATAATTTATTGTTCCTTTACCGGGAAACAGGTGCTTCCTCCTCCTCTCCCTTTTGCTTCTTGCAGATATTTGTCTTTTGATCCTCTGCCCTGCCATGTATTTGTCATTAAAGATTTACGTAGAACTTAATTTTAGGCAGGTCCCTGTGGTTGAAATGCAGAGTTCCAGCAAAAGTTCCTTGTTCCAGGGCAAAATTCCTCCAGTTGAAAGTGGTTAAAATGATCAGCCAATCAAATAATCACTAGTTTGCTGCACTTCTCACACAAGCCCAATAAAACCATTAATATCAAAAACAGCAGCACTTGTAGAGAATATCTGCTCATTGACTCATCTTGTTGCTTAAGTGTAATCTCAGTGCTGGTGCAAACACATGCATGTGTGTGTGATGGTTCCCCACTAAACTCTGTAAGTTTTTTTGACTCCGGTCGGGGCAAATGGTTCCAGTATGTTTGACAAATGCGCGGCCTGTGATGTGGCTCCATGTTGACATGACTTCTCCTCCAGCTCACAGACTCTAATTTAGCTCAGTACAAACCCACATGCACACACAAATGAATAAAACACACATAATATGGTTAAAGTCCATCATTCTCTTGACGAAGGAGCATCAGCTTTTTACTGATCCATCCTAAATTCGTCTCGGTTTGGGTATTTCAGGCTTTCGTCTGTACCTGTCTGTCTCTCTGAGTGTAAATGGCATCCTCACAGGGTCACAGGAACACAGGAACTACAAGCTGTGCAAGGAAATTATTAAGACGACTTTAGTGACGGGAAGCCTTGGGTGACGCCATCACTGCTTCCTTCCCCATTAGTGGAGAGTTCTGGAAACAAGGGGGAAAAAAACATGGGGAAGACAAGAAAAGAAGCTGAAGGGGAAGTGTGAAAAGAGGATGGTGGAAAGAGGAGAATGAAGAGAGAGAGAGAGAGAGAGAGAGAGAGACAGAGGGAGGGAAATGAAAAGAAAGAGGCCATTAATTTAGTGCTGTGGGAGGGATCTGAAGGTTACCGAGCTCCCTCTGCCAGGCCCTCCTGGGTTGACTGATGCCTTTGTGAGGAAGCCAGGAACAACACACACACACACACACACACACACGCACACACACACACACACACACACACATATATATGCAGACATACACATACACATAGCCATGCACAAAAACACGCACAAGTGTATTCCAAGAAACTCGTAGTTTGTTGTGGTGGGTCAGTTTCGGAATAGACACACACACACACACACGCACACAGATGGTCATTAATGGGCTTCAAAGCGAGAGCGAAACGAGAACCCTTCATTTATTTCCTCTCCTGAACGTGATTTTCTGTGATGCATCTGAAGATGTGGTGACTCCGGCTTTTTCTCTGCTGTGGTGGGACATGCTTTTTGATATTGTGTTTATCTGTACACACACACACACACACACACACACACACACAGAGTGCAGATCTAAGTTTCAGGCAACAGAAAGGAATGCGTATGTGTTTCTTGAAAGTAATTTCCCCTAATGTATAGAGATAATGTCTGCGCAGAGAGATTAAACATGTTTAATGATTCATAATGTGTGCTGTGCTATGCTGGTAATGGAAGTACCTGTGCTACCGCAGAGTTTCTCTCTCTTCATGGCCATAACAAGGCAGAAGAGAGCAGGAAAAGTTTTTCTTTTCAAATTCGACTCAAATCTCTGCATTTCTTCTTGTAATTTCCCGGATAATTTACTGCTTATGCCCTCGATGGAGAAAAGGAAAATGATGTCTTGTTCGCAGCTATGTAACTTCTGAGAAGGAGCCAAAACAGCTGGAAACCACTGGCCCAGTGAATCAAGAATAGATTATCATATAATCTTGACACATGAGCAGTTTATGTGAGCTCACGGCTGTGTCAGAGAGGTTTCCTGGGAAAACAAATGTTTGTAAATCAGACAGACATTCCTATTAATGTTACATCTGTAATATGTGATCATTAGCTTATTAGGTGCTATATATTTGGCAGTGTTTTTGACACTGTGCTGTGGAGCCGAGACTTGACACTTTGATTTTAGCCACAAAATTGCTTCCATTTAGGTTTCTATTCTTGACCTGGTAAAATCCCACAAATAATATAACCCTAGAATTACTGCCTCCTGCTTGTTCATCTCCACCAACCAGTTGCTGGGGGGAAATCACTCCTCCTTTCTCCTGACTTGTGATGTTGACGAATAGCCAGAAAGGTGTTTTGGTAGAACGTTGTGATGTCATTGCTCTGAGTTGGCCTTTGGCCTTCTGGATATAAAATGAAACCACTTCAAGAGGTGCCTCGTTGCCTTGTGTTGTTGTTGTTATATTGATATAAGATTTGATGAGCCAGTCTATTGAGATCAGCAACCTCATGGTTGAGTTGATCTCTTCTGTGGTTGGTGCCATGTTGTCATACTCTTTTTTTTTTTTTACACCTGGTATTCAAACATGTGGGTACAGGTGAAACACACCTAAGTCACACCGAGAAGTCACATGAGTAAAGGTCATTGTATTAGTAGTGTGCTGGATTTATTTTGCCACGTTTCCCTGCCTGCCTGTCCCGCAGCCTTCTCCACCTCTGTTGATTGTTGTGTTTCCAGACTTGTCCTGTACTGTAAATATGTAATGAGGAACTTGGTGGAATCAGCATTTGCTTATTTGAATTAGTCGGGTAACTGGACCATATCTGATTTACCTCTAACGCTCTTTGCGCAGGTGTTTGGGGCAGTGCTGAGTGTTCGTGTGGGAGGAATCACTTCACATGTGCAGTCAGCGCGTTCGGGGAGTGTACCTGCATCCCGGCCCAGTGGCAGTGTGATGGAGACAATGACTGCGGGGACCACAGTGACGAGGACGGATGCAGTAAGTGCCCTTATTTATTTGTTTGTTTGTCATTTCTCTGTTGCTTTCTTTTCTCTCTGCCATTGGATCACAGTGAACAAAACATAAAATCAAACTGTGAAAGAAAACTCAGTTTGGAATTGACTCTACGTTCCGGTTGCCTCTGTAGAAAATAAGTTGGCAGTGAGGTCTGAAGTCTGTTTATTAGATTTGAAAAGAAGACAAAAGTTGGTCTGTGATGGCAAAACATTTCCCCCACTGTGAGAGGGTCACGTCTGTTACTGTTACATCAGGTTACATAAAGTTTTATTTTATGGTAACTTAATGTACCTTGAGAAATATAAACATGTTTCTCTACCTGATTAAATTCTATCAACAAAAGAAATGCTGTGTACCACTCGGCCAGATTTGATCACGGCCCTCCTAAAGGAAAGCATTAAATATGTTTGTGCTTGTATTTGCGTCATTGCGTGATTATGCCAGAATGGTGCGAGTGTGTTCAGGCAGCTTTTTCCTGCACAAAAGGTGCAGAATATGATGAAGACGACGAATATAATTGGGCCCATATGGATCCCATCGTCACCCAGTGAAACAGTGAATGGGTCACTGGTCCAGACGGGGTAGTGTTTCGGACGCTCGGCGTGGTGTATGCCCGTGCAGAAAAATGCTTGAGTAACTCTTGGCACCAGACGGCGTTTGGCTGGAGGGGAGTCCTGGCAACAGAGCCAGACACTAACAAAGTATTTTTCCTGCAGAGCATGTCAGTTTGTCAAGGGGAGGAGATCTACACCACTTCTTTTCTTACACTGCTTGTGTGTCGATGTGAAATGTCAGCACGGGGGTCTTCATTTTTCCTTTTTTCCTCTCGCTCACAGAGCAAAGGAGCAGATGCTGCCCTGTAGTCCGACTCTCTCTAAGCCTCCTTGAGCGGCGCAGGTTCCTGTGTGTTGATCGTCTTCCTCCATCAGTCTTCCTCTGTCACATTAAGCTAGTTAGGGGTCCGGAGAGAGGATGCTAAGTGTTATTGATCGGCGGCCAGTTGAACATCCAGTGATTCTGATTGCCGCACATCGATCTGCGGGACGTCACTTTTTTTTAACGAGACACATGGAAGCAGCTGAGAGTTATCAGAGCATCTAGCTGGGCTTCACTAATCCATTAGTACTGTCTGATCGATCGTCTGCTCCAGTCAGGCGCTCGTCCTCTAGGTCTCGCTCCTGTCAGTCTCCTAATTACGGAGCTCATGTTCCACTGATTCATGTCGCTGCAGTGGCTATTTCAAACTACAACCATAACCCTTGCATCACCCCATAAAAACACAATAATAACAACAAACTTCACTCAAAAATCCTCCTAACACTTGAATCATCTGGATCAATCCCATTCCTTTATTTAGCCATAAAGTAGGGAAATCTTTGCAAAAACAATGCGCTTCACTTTGGGACTAGTCTGGATCCACTTATCCAGATTAAAAAAAATAACTAAAATATTCATAATATCTAGTAGGACACTGATTGTAGCCCATTAATACCCACTGTTTAAAAAGTATCCTCAAAAAATCAGATGCTTTTTCTTTTTGAAATGAAATAAACCCGTTTAAGAGATTAAATCTTTGACTTTTATTGAAAATAGTTGCCTTTGTTTGGAAAACTGAATATGGCTGGATAAAAAAAGATTTTTAGTTAATTGTTTTATCGATTTTCAAATGCTGATGAACATCTGGGCGATAGCCAAGGATTTTATGTTGGGATGCCAGAGTCTGAGTAATAAAGATATTAACAACACAGTAACGGACACACCACAAGTGCACACCACACACTGTCTTCTTGGAACCAGGCGCAAACTCTACTTCTGTTACCAAAAATATATTTGCAGAGCTATGAGTTCTTGTGATTTGGAAAGTCATCCAGCTGTTTGAGTGTTTTGATTATGTCACTATCTTGTGTGTCTGCATTATTGAAATTAAATGTAATGTTGCGTGTAGACTGAAAGCTCTTTAATTCTGATTTCCTCAGTCAAAGGTTGGTGTCTTTTCATGTGTGTGTTTCATCGAGCAGTGTGATGGCCCACATGACCCGGCTTCTATTACTCTGATTGAATGAACCAAGTTGGATCATAAAACCAAGGAGTGAAATTTTATTGTTTTTAGTCATGTTTTCTTAACGCAGCAAAGAATTGAATTAATTAGGACACAAATTCAATACGTAATTAGAGAGAGCGAGAGAGAGAAAGAGAAAGAGAAAGAGAAAGAAATGTTTTTCACAATTCAGCAGGAATGGCAGACCTGTGTGTACATGTGTGTGCGTTTGTGTGTGACTGTCACAATGAGCACACACACCCACATAAACACAGAAGAATACCTCTTTTGTGGCGGTGTAGTCTGTGGCATCCAAACTTTGTTTGAACATTAACGTATTTATCATTTACGACAATCTAACCATTTCTGAAGAACGAGCAATTGTCCCGGATCAGCCTGGAGGAATGTGTGTGTGTTACAGCTCAGGAGAATGGGAGCAAAGGGAAGTGGCCAACTGTGTCTATGAAACTATCCTCTAAACCCTTAAATCTAATAACATTGTAGGAGTCATGTGGAAATGTGTAGTGCAGATGTGGCTGTTTTTTTGTCAGCGCTTGTAATGCATAAGTATGTGTGTATGTGTATGTGCTTGTTGCTTGTGTTTCCCCAGATAAAGTTTCATGGTTGCGCAGTGACCAAAGTTGGAGAGCATGGATTTTCTTGGGACAGATGTGCATGTGTGTGTGCAAATGCTGGTGTAGGAACTCTATCTAACTCTAAAGGACTTCCTGGCTGGTGAAGGTTTGGAGGAAATTGACTTTACAGTGTTGGGTTCTCCTCTTCACCTCAAGTGTAACATCTGTCTATTTATTGTGGACCACACCGAGTGGACGGGGGTGGAGGTGGGGTGTGGGAGGCAGCTCTTTGCTGTGTGGTCATAAATCTGCCCATTTTCAGAAAATGTTTAAAGTTGAAAAGGGCCATAACAATGTCCTGGCAATGTTTAGCTACTTGACTATAAATCATAAGTTCCTCAGTTTCTCCTTTTGAGGCCCTTATAGAATATGTTGGCAGTGTATTGCATATGTTGTAGAGATTAATGTTTTCACCGCCCGACTGAAGATGATGCAGGGATATTTCTGTGTGGCGTTATTCCAAATGCCAAAATCGTGCTCTGTTTTCACGGCTCACTAGCTGAAGTGCAGCAAACGCACGTCACGGGGTCACGCATCTCAAGGACAGGACAGTAATTAGCTCTGATGAAATTTAATGAAGGCATAACTCATAGACGTTTCACCAAATTAATAACAACCCCCTTTTTTCATTGATACAGCTGTCTGAGCTCAGTGGGCCCGCTCGGCTCTGGATCGCACACGGACACGGCACACTTTACTATGTTTGATCGTGGGCCAAATGTATGAGCTGCGAGAGCCTCTGATATGAAGCACTGCTACATTAGAGGAATACATGTTTATGTTCTTGGCAGTCTACTCCACATCCATAAACCCTCATATTACAGGAAGGAAGGTTGCTGCCTTTTGTGAATGTGGTTCCTATGGAAATGCAGGCAGGTGCTTGATGTGTTGAAGGCTATGAAGTGAGAGATGGCAAGCTGAAGTGGAAAAGGGAATGAAGAGGAAGGACAGAGAGATGAATGAAAAGAGTGATGCTTGGCCTCATGTTGTCACCAGCCTTTCAGCTCGACCTTTAACCATCCTTTTTATGTTTTTGTTGCAGAAGTAATTTGCATGAGTACAAATCCAGAAAAAATGTTATTTTAAAGGGAGGAATAAGTGTGGCTGTTCAGGCTTAGTAAAACTGCAGCCATCACATATTCATCACGCCAAATTATAGTAACGGAACAATAATTTGGAACCAGCATATAAATTAACACAAGCCATTAAATGCGCCAAATGAGACAGCAAGATTTACAGATGACTTTAAACAGCCTTTTCTTCCCTTTGCTGGAAATTCTGCCAGAATATTTTTTTCACCAAATTGTTTTGTGTTAAATCACAAAGCCGCTTTTGTGTTAAAACACCAGTAATTGTGGGAAAAAATGCAACTTGAAAATGCAATTCTCACAGCACTCGTAACATCTTGTTTAGTCTGTCCATCATTTCAAAACCCAAAGTTATTTTAATTCATTATAAGAGAAGGAATCAAAGGGGAATCTGAGGGAAATGGTCAGGAAGAATTTCAGACACCTTAATACTCAACAAAAATGTTATTGTCTGTGGTAATGGTGTAATCTCCCATACTGTTTAATATACTACAGTGTTTGTGTATATAAAACGCGTAAACAGGCGTTTTGTGAGAATTGATGTGTCTGGGAAAATGCCACGCCACTTTAATAGTCACATACTGCCAGCGGAGGCATCATCAGAGCAAACGGTCACAATAAACCAGAACAGCGTTTCCCTTCGAGTGCGACCTGTGTGAACTCTGTACATACCCTAGACGAAAGTCGATGAAGCCAAGCATCAAACTGAGGCTGATTTATGTTTATATCTTCTTCTGTATCTTATCTGGCTCTTGGTTTTCTCTCCTCCTAGTTCAAGGCAATTAAATTTATCAACGCAGGCCGATAAAGAATGTTTTATAGCTACAGTAACCACAGCAGATAAGACAAGATTAACCTTGAAAGACATAAACATTGTCAATGAATCCGCCTCCACCCAACTTGTCGCTTTAGAGCCGTCCTCAAGCTATTTCACGGCATTTTATTTACATTGACGTACACACACACATACATACAGAGATAGATTTGTGTGTGTGTGTGTGAGTGTGTGAGTGAGTGTTGATGTTATATTAGATTATATGGCAGTGTACAAAATGAAAGCACTGTAACACATATGGCTTCCTCTGCTGTTGGTTCACACTACTCTGTGAGATTTGGGAAATGGGTGTGTGTGAATACATACTTTCACAAGTATGAATACACACACACAGACACACACATAGGGGTGCATTTGTTACCCTGACTTGTGTGGATCAAACATCTAATGTGTACCAGGTTATCTGTTAACCCAGCTATTATATTTCTATGCATAAGAAAGGACCTGTTGGTATCAGGTGAATAACCTTGTAAATATAAATGTTTTTAGTCTTATTAAAATATCACCTCCAAGTTGTTGTTTTTTTTATAAATAATTTATAAATTTCAAACTGCAAGAGACACAAAATCATTCTCACAAGGGCATCGATACCAACTCTAACACACACAACCATCAAAAAATAAGAAATACCCCCATCGTCCTTTAATCCACCGACTCTGCAGTTCCAGCCAATCACAGACCAGCTCTGACAGCAGGAGTTTAGCTGATCCAAAAGCATGAGCGGAGAAGATTAGGACCCCATTCCCTTTTTCTCTATTTGTCATTTCTCTCCACCCCACCCCGCCCATATCTCCTTTTTCTCTGAATAGATGAGATAGATTCAGCTGAATAGATGAGACCTGAAATATCCCCACACTTTTCTTTCCAACCCTGAGAAATTTTTCATTTATTTCTCCCAGGGCGGTTGAATTCCCACCTTCGCTCTATTTGTCTGTCCTCCTTCCTCTTGCCCCGCATCTTTGGATTTGACCAGTAGTTGTTTGGACACATTTGCATATGTCATCCCTTTCTTAGTGTCGTCTCCTCCTTCCTAAATATTTACTCACGGCTCAGTTAAAGAGGGAGCACACTTGTTCGCACAGAAGAGGAGACATAATTAAAGGGTGGATTGGAGGAGACAAAGATGTGAATAACAGTGTCTCGGTCTCGTGCCTTGATTTTACGTCCTGGTGAATTAAGTAGGTTTTAAATAGACAACAGATTTCCCTT
The DNA here is from genome assembly GCA_016785345.1 of Trinectes maculatus. Classification (NCBI taxonomy): domain Eukaryota; kingdom Metazoa; phylum Chordata; class Actinopteri; order Pleuronectiformes; family Achiridae; genus Trinectes; species Trinectes maculatus. The sequence goes on from JAFBJQ010000086.1 coordinate 238,281, forward strand.
CCTGCTAAAGTCACATTGACATGAAAGGTGAAGCTACGTGTCTGAAGTGCTAATGATTCTTTGGTTAAACGTGCTTGAACGTGCTTGAACATAAACCTCGCGGTTTTGTCCCGAGGCTTCCGTTCCATTCATATAATGTCTCATCAAAGCGTGTCAGAGTTTGATTTGTAAATCAGTAAGGGGCCATAAAATGTAAGAGATATTCAAAAGTAGCAGCAGAGTCTTTTTTATTCATTATCGCTGTGTGACAGCTCAAATAAGGGAGACAAAGGAAAGACTGCCAAATAACAAGGGGAAGGGAGAAAACCTGGACGCACGGAGGAAAGTGTCAGCCAGAGACGAAAACACACTTCAGATTTATTTCCCCCCAAGAATCAATCATCAACTCATTGCTGTGGGGATGAGTTTGTCAAGTGTGTTTGCTTTTGTGGTGCGTTTCCGTATTTCATATCGCTCCAATATTTAATTACACAACTGCTATAATTATTTTTAAAGTTCTGACAGCCAGACAAAATAAACAATTGGCTGACATCACCGCAGGCTCTGTGAACTTGTAGCATGCCCTTGTTGTTGGTTTAGAAATTTTTATAGGGTAAATAATTAATGGCCTAATTGTAAATGATCGTTTGTTCGTCGTTTTTTAAAAAGGCAAAGAAAAGGCAAAGAAACACAAAGGCACCTTGATCGAGGTGTTCTATGTGCTGCCAGATGGAACTGTTGATGAAAAATAAAATTGAAAGTGGGAAAGTGACAAATAATTTCTGTTGCTTAACTATAATATTTCTGTTTTTTCAGCTACGTAATAAATGTATCAGTACTAACAATGTGAATGTGTTGTGCTGGAATTACTGGTGTCTGAATTAGAATTAGAATTAGATCCTGCTGTATTGCATAACTAACCAGACAACCACACCTCTGTTTTGGTTGAATACGTTTTACGTGCCAAACTTGTGGTGTGTGCATGTGTGTTTTTTTGCCTGTCTGAGCTCATGTCAAACTGTTCACACTGAGCTACTTGTTTTGTCCTGCTCGTGGCTCAATGTTTGCTTTGATTCAGAGAAAGATATCTTAACGACTGCAGAACCGATTGTCTAATTTGATTTTAGTGCTTCTAACTCAATCAGGCCACAAATTTCTTTTGCTTAAACAATATATTTGAGTTCACGGGGGGAGAAGTTGCAGAATGTGCAGATTTTTAATAGTCCCATGGATATTTACTTTTTAAGACAATCTCTCTTCAGTCTTTCTTGTTTTGACTATTGTCATATAGGATAGTTTATTTTGGTTCCTATTGTTTTGTTTTTTTGTTTTCTTTAGTAAGTAACTTACTAGTGAGTGACTTGTTCTTGGCAGTTTTTCTTGTGTCCTATTTAAAAAACTAATTATCCTCCATCAGGCTGAAGCATAATACGCTAAGAGGTGAATTGGTTGCTGTCGGAGGGTGTCTAAAGGACAAGCAAGGTAACGCGAGAGAAATCACTAATTCGTTTAGCCACTGACAGATGATCGTAACAGTCTTATAATGTCATCATTAGAGAGCATTAGAGCGTTTCCTGTCATTCAGCTGCGGAAGAAGCAAATGTGTAGGTTGTCACTGATGGCATTTGAGTGTTAGTCAGTGGTGTCATGCACTCAGCGGAGATTTGTCATGGCAACAAGCAAATCCGCTTTGACGGGGAGAGAGAAACGCGTTGTGATGATGGTGTTATTGCAAATCTCACACTCATTCATGCAAGTCTACTGCTGATTCTGTAAAACTACCGTAATACATGTTTACATATATTTACTACGAGACACATGTAGCTAGAAAACCAATCAAATCAGACATGTTGATTATGTGTCACTGTGAACTGAGCACTTTTGAACCTCCCGTACAAGCCATTTTGAATCATGTGTAATGGAGTATTTATTTCCAACCATCGTTGCCAGCGGCAAAGTGATTATGTTTCCTAGTTGTCCGTCCATTTATCTGTCCAGTTCTCTGAAACGTGATTATTGATGTTGGATTATTGAGCTATTCTGCAGTGACTTTTCAAGGTGTTTATTAAGGCAGAGCAGCGTTTTGGGTCAGGCAGGAGGTCTCTTTACTGTAGAGGTGAAGAACGGAGAAAACCCATCACACAGGCTGGGACTAGACACAGCGCCAAGAAAAACTCTGTTGGACCAAAATATGCTGTGGCTCCTGACCAGAGCTGCCTAGGATCAGATAAGACGCCTCTGTTGGGATCGGAAAACGAAGAGGTAGTAAGGAAGGAGGGACAGAGACGAATGAGAAGAAGGGAAGGATTAGGTTGCATTCAACAGGCTGGACATGAAAGATGTTTTTAAAATTCTCGATCAAATAAAAAGCCTCTTGAAGTATCCCACACAGATTAATTTTACCATGTTACAGCGGGTTTTAATGTGCTGCTAGCCTGCTCTACAGCTTGTACAGAATGTGCAATATGTGTCTTAACTTTATCATTCTTATTGCGTTTCCTGCTTTAGTCGTCTTTGTCGCCTGAAGATAGTTCAGGATAGAATGGCGCAAAGTTGAGGTGACCATGAAACGCTAGAAAGTAAAAAGGTGGAAGAAGAAGCCTGACAGAGAGATCAAATGTTTGAAGCTCTAATGGAGGATCTCCACATGTAGGAACATGGAAGTTGTTAGAGATATAAAAGTGAAGAAGTGAGACTGAGGCGAGTACGCTGCCCGCTAGCTCCGCTAGTGATACTGTATTTTAATTACTACGACTGTGTGTGGTTGTGAGTAATGTTCTTGCGCCTGTCATGTTGAGTAACGGCAACCCAGCTGTCCTTACATTAAAGGACCACTGCAGCAGTTTTCAGTGGTATGACTCTATGTCTGTGCATACCGAGTTCTGCTTTTTGATTATGCAGTCATTCATAGGGTTATATTAAAACATTTATAAAAACTTTTGATTGACTGTCTGTTGTATTTTTAGTACAGCTAAATTTGCACTTTATATATTTCATAGTATTTTCAGTACTATCAGTACTATCGAGGAGTGCAACCTAACTGCTGCAGTCCAGATCAGACTTATAGCTGTGCGTTAGCCTTTTTGTAATGGCTTCTTGACTTTAAATAATTTGAATAATAACGGGCCACGATCCCCAGGTCACTGCTGTGACAAATGTTTGTGGACACAACAGTAATCTGGAGGTGGATTTACCTGTTTTGGGCTGAAAAAAACCTTCATCAAATCTCCTTGGATGAAATATTTAAGTGTTAGCCATCGAACACTCTCTGGAGTGCACATCTGTTTTTCAGTCCTCGCTCCCCGTCCCTGTCTCTCTCTCTCTCTCTCTCTCTTTCCTTGTCTCTCTCTATTCCGTCCATCCTCCCATCTGTTGAGTTTGTGCGATGAGCAGTGTTTAGGCAGATATATTGGTCCCATTAGTGCTACTTGATTCAACAGTAAAGAGACATTAACTCTGCTGCTCAAGGCTTTCTATATGTATAGAAAGCCTTGAAAGAGAGAGAGAGAGAGAGATTTTATATATACATGTGTGTGTGTGTGTGTGTGTGTATAGAAATTTAATTCTTAATACAATACAAAAAATGTGATTTTATTATTTTGTTTTGTTTAGTACTGTTTTCTATTTTGTGAAGGTCGATAGTGTGTGAAAGCAAAATGTGTGTCTCATCAGTAATGACAAGAAAAGCCCTAAAAACATTACATGCAACATTTCTACATCTGATAACCATGATGCTGACGGGTACAAGAAACGAGGGGGGGGGGGTTAGTCACAAGTTTTTGAAGCTGTCTTTGATGTGCTGCTTCTCGTGCTGCGTCTAATCAAAAGAGTCTTGATCTCGGAAGTTTGGATTGAGGCATTTATTGAATTGGAGATTTCCAGAACAGCTCTCACAGCAAGACACACACGAGTTAAGAGGAGATTTTAAATAAGGTTTTCACTTTTAGTCCTGACCAGATCGGTTCATTTAAGGATCATCTGCTCCCAGTGGTGTGGTGTGTTGTGGAGATCTCTGTTGTGTTTTTGTTACATATTATGGCTGACACACAAATGCCAATATGACTGCACACATATTGTTCCTCCAGAAGTGAAATTTAAAATAACAACGTGAAATGTATTAGGTTTTTGTGCGTTTGTCTCAGGGACTAAGAGAGACAGAGAGACTTGTGACGATGATGGGAATGGCAGGTGTGTTTGTGTGTGGGAACGACCCGTGGAATGCAAGTGGGAATTCTGGAGCTCGGATGAGAAAAGCCCGTCGGTGAAGGTCAGGGTGTGTGTTTTTTCAACGCATGTGAGGAGCCCAACAGCACTCCGGAGGATAAATAGTCGACGTTCAGGGGAAGATTTTGGAAAAGGCATTTGAGCGTGACTGAGAAAATTGGAGATTTCCAGAACAGCTCTCACAGCAAGACACACACGAGTTAAGAGAAGATTTTAAATAAGGTTTTCACTTTTAGTCCTGACCAGATCGGTTCATTTAAGGATCATCTGCTCCCAGTGGTGTGGTGTGGTGTGTTGTGTTGTGGAGATCTCTGTTGTGTTTTTGTTATATATTATGGCTGACACACAAATGCCAATATGACTGCACACATATTGTTCCTCCAGAAGTGATATTTAAAATAACATCGTGAAATGTATTAGGTTTTTGTGCGTTTGTCTCAGGGACTAAGAGAGACAGAGAGACTTGTGACGATGATGGGAATGGCAGGTGTGTTTGTGTGTGGGAACGACCCGTGGAATGCAAGTGGGAATTCTGGAGCTCGGATGAGAAAAGCCCGTCGGTGAAGGTCAGGGTGTGTGTTTTTTCAACGCATGTGAGGAGCCCAACAGCACTCCGGAGGATAAATAGTCGACGTTCAGGGGAAGATTTTGGAAAAGGCATTGCAGCGTGTCAGAGAAAAACAATGTGTGTGTGTGTGTGTTTGTGTTATTGTTTCACCTGAGTGTTTGTCGGGGCTGTGAATGAAATTAAACAGAAAGTTATATTTTAGCGTTTTTCAAAAGGTTGGCTACATCATGTGCACATATATCAGCTGTGACTGTGATGTCAGCATGTTTAAGAGAAGGTGTCAACCTGGTCGAATATTTCAAATTGAATGTTTTTAGTATTTTAGCTATAACCGCAACTTTGATGTTCTGGCAGCCTGCCTACATATTTTACATTTTTCAGCTTGGAAAAGGTTTATATCATAAATATTGTTTGTCAGCTTTAGCATAAAGTTAAAGTTAGGTGTGTGTGTGTGTGTGCGTGTGCGTGTATGTGTGCGTGTGTGTGTGTGTGTGCGTGTGTGTCAGCCTCAGAGGAATGCAGTGGTAGACAGAAAGCAGCACTGAGCTGTGCAGAGTCTGTGTGTTAAAACAGATCAAAGCGCTCAGAGACCTCATCAGCCTTCCCAGCATGCTCGCTGATGATCTACCTGATATGAGGAGCAGGCCTCACCTGCTGTGTGTGTGTGTCTGTGTGTGTGTGTCTGTGTGTTTATGTATGTGTAAAAAAAAAAAAAACAGATATAAAAACAGTTTTTGACCCTTGACCATGAAATCTCTACATGTGTGTGACATCCTATCTGTTCCACTGGCATATTTAATATGTCCTCAGTTACATTGTCATATTCATATTCTAATCTATGCATGAATGAAAAATTATAAAGAAACGGAGGGTGCGACTTTTAATGAATTAATAATTCATGCAAACGGTGACAAACCAGCAGCATGTTTGTGTAGTTTGGGCCGAGAGTGAGTTCATCAGAAGGTGAAGAGAATGAAGGGAGAGACTGGTAGAGCTCCGTGGGCTTATGTGTGACTGTCCATCTCCTTCTCTCCTTCTGCTGCTCTCTGAATAATGTAATATCCATGCAGGGGTATGTGGGTCAGTGGGGCTTTACTTTCCCCCTGGAGACCAGAACCACACCCCAACACACACACACACACACACATGCTTAATTCACTCACTGAGCCCTGACTCGTCTGCCTGTCTGCCATGCCGTGTTACCTCTCCATGTGACGTCATACATTTTTCATAAAGTCTGTCCTGCATTGTCAATATTTCATATGTGGTATTGACAGGGTGGGGGGGAGTCCAGTGTAGGGAGTTACTGCTCCCCTCCCTTCCTCCCTCCCTCACTCCATCCCTCCCTCTCTCGCTCCATCCCTCCCTCTCCGGCCTGTAATTAAATTAGCTCTGTTTGCCGATGACAAAGGGCCAGTCATTGGGGCTCTGCTTAGATAGCGAGTACGCTGCACTTACAGCGGATATGAAGTTAAAGGAGGAATGCGCCGAGAAGCGCTGAGATCAGTGCTGTTCTCTGGGTTTCGCGGTAACAAGGTGTGAGAGACGAGGGCTTACGGATCCAGATCAGGATCTGAGACCCCAGAGAGGAAAAAAATCCTGATAAAATGTGTCTGTCAAACGCGACAAAAAAAAAAAAAAATTAAGCAAGCAAATTAGTTGGGAAATGCAAAGTATTATTTCCATGTTGTGAATTCTGTGAAAGTTTTTATGATGAATTTCCAAAGATTCATATCAGTTTGGATTAAATTTCGCTGAATACGAGTCAAAGATTTGTGTGAGGTGGATTTTAATAAAATTCAAACACAAAACTTTGTGTTTGCCGGTGCTCCAGTTTCCCATCTCCTCTCAGCCTCATCCTTTGTTTGTGTGTTTTTTTTTATTTGTTTGTCGCTGCTGAACAACACGTGTCGCCTGTGCTTGTTTGTTTGCAGTGCTCCCCACCTGCTCTCCGCTGGACTTCCACTGCGACAACGGCAAATGTATCCGTCGCTCCTGGGTGTGCGATGGAGACAACGACTGTGAGGACGACTCGGACGAGCAGGACTGTCGTAAGTACACCTGCTGAACGCAAACATGTGGACGCAGAGAGACGCGGTGCTTATGAACGCAGCCACTGCCAACTCGCTCTGTCTTTGTCTCTCTCTTACACACACACACACACACACGCACACACACACACACACGCACACACACACGGTGTGGACCTGCGCTGTCAGCCTCTCGTGGGATGACTTATGAAAGTGGACAGATGTTTGAGGCAGCCGTGTGCGATGAGGTGTTTGTTTTGAGTCTAAAGGAGCTGCCTGTCCGTCTCACACACACTTGCTAGGGGTCAGCGCGCTCACGGTCACAGCACAAGTCAACCCCTGACCTTTCACCTCCATTTGTTCCCGTCTTTATTTATGGGGGTAGCTGCGTGTGTGTGCGTGTGTGTGTGTGCGTGTTTGTTCCAAAATACTCCTCAGCTGCCTGTCAGGCAGGATGTGGCAGAGTGCGTGTCTATTTCTGCAGTTGTATCTGCTGGTTAGGTGTGTGTATATGCACATGTTTGTGTGTATCTCTGTCTTTGTTAGGACCTTATTTCAACACGAATGCAGCAGATTATTAGGAACAGGAGAAATTCCTCTTATTCCGCCCGGGGGAGGTGTCCATATGTTATTTCACGGTGATTAGGCTACGAAATGACATTGTTATGAGTGTTGTCGGACGTCATTTGTCAGACTTTTATTTTCACATAATGTCTGTGTGTCAGACTGTTGCCGTTAAGATTGCAAATCATGTGTTTTTACTGGTTAGGGAGAGAGGCAAGATGCTTGTAAATGATGGGAAATGTAGGTAATTCATCATGCGTGGAAGTGCAACTTTGTGTGTTTGTGTGTGTCTGTGTGTGTGTGTGGTTCTCCATGAGTCAAGGTGGAGTTGGAGGTCAGTCTTTGAAGCCATCGTCCACTTTCATCCTGTATTTACTCAGTGACTCAGACACCTTCTGGTTATGTCTCTGGACTAATTACTCTGTTTTGTCGTCAATCACAAAGTATTGTGTTGCTTCATGTTGTTGCGGGAGCGTCATAAACATTAACTATGAAGAGAGGAAAACAGTTTGGATAAATCGGCGTATTCATTTACCTTGATGAGAGTCCGATGAGCAGATTGATAACATGTATTTACAGTAAATATCAAAGTGCTGACTGCGGGAGGGCGTCTTAGTTACACTTATACTGTAAAGACTGGAAACAGTAACCCGCACGTCCCACATTACATCCCGGCCGAAAACGTAACACCTCAGCGTTTTTTTCTTATCGGACGTCGCACAGCTGACAGCGAGTCGAATTATGAATCAACACACCTGATGAGTCAAATATACTCCAGCCCCAAACTGACTGTTTGCCATAAAAGGTCTTGTGTTATTCTTCATTATTCTCCTTCTCTCCCTCTAAATGATTTTTCTTATGCGCCTGTCAACCGGAGATTTCTTATCATTCTTGGTTGACCCACATACTGTATCAGCCGCCAGACACCAAATCACTTCGTGATGGGGAAGCCGGCTATGAATTTTTCATCCCCATGCCCAGTAAATTCCCCTCCCCACCCCCCCCCTCAGTTTCCCGTACTGCTTATTATTTCATGCTTCCTTCTTTCTCGTCATGTCTTCACCCTGGTCTGTCTTTCACCTCCGACCATGTTTCATTTCTCCCCACAATGCTACGATAGTTTTATTTCATTATTTAGCGGCGGGGAGACGATCCTCCACGCTCGGCTGGAGCTGTTGTAGTTGTCAAGACTGTAGACAAACACGGAAGGCCTACGTGTGTCTGCGTGTGTGTGTGTGTGTGTGTGTTAGAACATGATTTTTTTTTCAGTTTCGAAAGACAACTCGCAGAAAAAACAAAATTAAAACACACAACGCCGCTTCACCACACACGCGCATGCTCAAATACACACATCCAGGCAGCCTGGTAATGACTCTTAGTGCCCTTTGCCCTTTGAGATTTGGCTGCTGTGTGAATGATGAGCGTCTTGAGGGCTTGTTGACCTTTGACCTCCCTCTGTTTACCTCGGTAGTGGGAGGGGTGAGGGAGCATTACAGAGGCACGAGATGGAGCGAATCAATTATTTCCTTTCAAAGTGAACAATAGAATGAATGAGTGTATCTGGCAGTCGTGCAGGTGAAATTATATTCTCGTTTGGACCTGCCTCTGGGCTTTTGTGGGTTTAAATCATTTCCTGATTCTGAAGGGGGAAGGGCGTTGTGGTAGACTGGAAGGTCAAAGGTCAGTATGTATTTCTGTTATCTGGGTGAAGTTACACTTTTTCACAGGTGACACTGTGCTTTGTTTATCATTTAAGAAAAAAAAAGGAAAATGCATTTGGTGCGTTAAGAGTCTAATATCTATATTATAAACCTAAAATGTGTGTATAAAGTCCATCATGTGCAAGTTAACCAAGATCATGATGGTCAAACAAAGAAATGTACTGTGCACAGGTCAGAGACACACAGGCTTCATGTCATGTCGCTCAACTCATTATTTGTGTGCGTTTGTAAAAATATCTCTCTGAAATAAAGCAAAGCTTCATCTTTCTTTCTTTCTTTCTTTCTTCCTTTTTTGCCCCTGCCCCTCTGTTTTAAGAGCATCCTTCTGCTTCTGTCTCCCCTTATCTCTCTCTGTTTGTCTCAGCTGTCCAAGACTCACACACGACGGTGATAAATTATAGATTACCTCCTGCCAGGGGCCATCCATCACTGGCTCTCCTTGACGGGGCTGTTTACTTGGCCCCAGGCGAGCGTGGCTAGGCTCTGCCATCGATTGCGGCGGTAACAGTAGAAGGCGGCGTTTTGTTGTTGTTGTTGTTTTTTTTAAATCCTTTCTGTCTTTTATCATTGTAGGTGTGATTAAAGAAGAAAGGTGGAGGAGTTGTGTGGATAAATGAAAGGGTCTGAAAGTGAAACACTGTCAATGTCACAGTGCTGAGAGTTGAGAGGAGGGAGCGACTTCTCTCTAACTGTATTGTCATGGCTGTTGTCATGAATGACAAGCGTGCCTTACCTCCTGTCTCAAGGTTAACTACCGTCTGCTGAAACTACGTTTTGTAGCCTACAGCAGTCTGTATATTTAATTAAGACATAAAACAAGCTGCTGCACAACAGGCCTGAATCCAAAACTGTGTGATTATACATAAATACGCACGTATACACAAACGTATGTGTATTTGTGTATGATTGTACATACATACATACACAAATTATATACATAAACATATACATAAATGCATGTTTCTTGCTGTAGGTTCAAACATCCACAGTTAAAATGAATTTAGTCAGACGACATTTAGCATGTGCATAGCAACGTATATTTTCTTCTTCTTCTTTGGCTGATTTATGGCAGTTGACAAACATCTTGATGTATTACCGCAAAATTGCATTGCATTGCATTACGTCACATCCAGCCTCGTTTGTCTCCTCTTACAGTCATCTCCCCACAGGGAAATGTATATCTAATATCTTAAACATACACACACATGCTCTGTGTCGGACATAAAGGGCCGCACTTTCCCACCAATGTTAGTCCGACTTTTCATTAAATCTTTCTCCTTTGTTCTGCAGCTCCCAGGGAGTGCGAGGAAGACGAGTTTCACTGCCAGAACGGCTACTGCATCCGCAGCCTGTGGCACTGCGACGGCGACAACGATTGCGGGGACAACAGCGACGAACAGTGTGGTAAGCGCCAAGACTGAGGCGCACGGAACACCAGCGTCCGATCGCAGTGTTCATGTTGTCAACCTGACTTGTGTGTTTTGTCCGTCACAGACATGCGTAAATGTTCAGACAAGGAGTTCCGCTGTACAGACGGCAGCTGTATCGCTGAGCACTGGTACTGTGACGGAGACACGGACTGTAAGGATGGATCAGATGAGGAAAACTGCCGTAAGTTATTCTGCGTGTGCGCGTGTTTTTTTTTTCCTAACTTTTTTAATCATGTTTTTTGTACAACATGTGACGAGGCAAGTAATCTTTAAACAGGCAACTTACTGTATCTCAAAAGAGAAGCCATTTAATCGTAATGTTTCTTTTTTTTCTCTTTGTGCCCAAATCATTTAACCCCAAAAGCTGAAAAACAAACACAAAACAATTCAAAACAAGTCGTTTTCCTTATCTTATTCTTTACTTCAAATGGGTCCAGCTACACATGAATCAAGATGTTACATGTCTGAAGCTTCAGACGTTCTGTGCCAACTGTCAGGAAACTACAGACTCATTAGACTCTTCACAAAGAGCCTCGAACGCTGCAAACGTCGTGTCCAGCGTCTGTTTAACGCACCTGTGTGTGTCTGTGTGTGTGCGCAGCCTCAGACGTGATGACAGCCACCTGCAGCGTGGAGGAGTTCCAGTGTGCATATGGACGCTGTATCCTGGACATCTACCACTGCGACGGAGACGACGACTGTGGAGACTGGTCGGACGAGTCGGACTGTTGTAAGTTTATCCGTCCAACTCATGAGGACCCACAAATGCCTTGTAGAAAAGTGTAAAACTCACACTCACACAATCTCCTATACCTTTTCATCACAAACTTTCCCTTTTCAGTGAAGAACATTGTTGCTGAAGCTTTAGATGGTTCAGTTTTAGCTGGTCTTAAAAACGCCTCCTCTTTCCAATGTCCTACGACTGCACTCCATTTTAACGTTTAGTGTCGGTTTACTGTGCTAACGCGGCGGCGGCGGCGGGTTGAGCTCAGGAACAGCTCCTCGCTGTTCACAAACCGCTGCTCAGCAGCGTCTGTCAGGACTGGGAAACACTCACAGTCCGTTCCATGTTTTCAGGCAGCGTAACGCACACCGAGCGAAACCCGTGCCCCTGATTAACACAGACTATCGCGTTTCGCTCTCCTCGCTCTCCTCACTCCACAGAGACGCTACCTGCTGCTGACAAATCTCCCAGCGTCTCCCTCCTGGGCCTCACATCTCCGACTCCTCTGATGTTCCTTTCATTCGCTTATCACCGTTAACGACCCGCCACCAATCTCTCTCATTCTCTCTCACACACACACACACACACACACACACACGTCCTCCTACACTTATCTTTGCTGGAAGCCGCTATTGATAGGATGCAATCCCTTTATATTACCAATAAAACTTACCCTGAATCTAAACCGTTCTGACCCCTCAAGTATACTGCTCTAGGATTTCAGACCTGACAAATATAGCAAAACACACATGCAAACACACACACACACACGCGCGCGCACACACACACACACACAGAAGCACTCATACATGGTGGTTGCTCCCTTTGATGCCTTTATCTGCAGTGTGATAAGCATAGTTTTGTGGTTTGGTAACATTGTTTGATCGTCTGTAAGGTCACATCAGTCGACTGGAGCTGCTCTCTTTCTCTGTCGTCTCCTCCCACATTCGGGTTTTTTAATTGCTGCCCCACTTTGATGTGTTTTAACTTCTTTTTTTTTTCTTTTTTGTCAGGGGGGGGGTGAGCAGGGATGAAAGCTCTTTTTGTGAGGCAGTAGGTTGGTCATAAAAAATAACTAAAATCACCGTGTGGGGAAAACGCTGCAGCACGTATTGGACCCAAATCAAAAAGGACACATACACATACACATACACATACACATACACATACACATACACACACACACACACCGTGGTTTGTTTGGGTCTGGTAAAATGTGTCCTGTGTGATGCAGATCAAAACTCTCGGTCTCATTGAGCAGTGGCAGGATTCTTCTTCGTGCTGGATGGTCACGTCCACATCACAGATGTGTCCACAGATCTGTCCACATCCTGTCTGATGTTCAGAGACCAGCTGGATCTCATGCCCCCTAACGATTCATTTCCTTCTCTCCTTTACCCCTCATTACTCACTTCAACTTTTTTATTATTGCTTTTTAACCAGAAGTAGAGAATTATTTTTCATTGTCTTTTAAATCACAGTAAAGTCAGTTTCACTGAGCACCACAAAAAGTCTGTCAATGTCAAAATCTTTGCTTTCTGAAAAATACATATAGTTTGTGTTCACACACACACAAACATGCACATGTGTGTGTGAGTGTGTGTGTGTGGAGACATTCCTCAGAGGCATAAGACAGCCCATCCTCAGACAGCATTCCTTGGCATGGGCTCTTCAGACACATGAAGGGCGCTTTGTTAGACAAGTAGCCTCTCTCTCTCTCTCGCTCTCTCTCTCTCCCCCCTCTCTCTCTCCATTACAGGACTACACACAAACACAATCACACACACATCCAAAAACACTCACACTTGCTCATCGTGTTACAAACACTGATACTGCATAACTCTGCCGATGAAAGAGCCTAGTTGGTTGTATGTGTGTGTGTGTGAGTGTGTGCATGTGTGTGTGTGTGTGTGTGTGTGTGACAGCGAGAGATAAAGGATGGCTGAATCTTTGGAGTGTGTGCGGGCGTCAGTGTGTTTGTCCTGTGGTGGATAAGCCTCCCTCTCTCCCTCCCTCACTCTCTCTCTCTCTCTGTGGGTGAGCCACCTGCTGTTTTGATCATCTCTCTCTTCTCTCGCCCAGCTGATAAGTCTGCACAGAGATGCTTGAAGCACTGTAGCATCTTTCTTTTTTTCCTTGCCTTTCTTCCTCTGCATTCCCTCGCTTGTCATTTCGTTCCTCCCTTATCTCACGCCCACTGTAGCTTCGATGATGAGCCCGGCGCATGTTGTCGGAAGGAAACACGACAAAGACAGCACACACACACACACACACACACACACACTCACACACTCACACACTCACACACTCACACACAGACATGTTACCTAGGAGTCAGGATTTAAGATGCTTATGTTCGATTCAGCCTTAATCTTCTCATCCACCTCCGTCCTCATCTGCTGCCAGTTTCAGCTTCACTTTGATCTAATCACTGTGATGAGCTCAAATTATAGATGATCTTAAGCTGCCAATGAGATGAATATATATATATTTATAGATATATATTTATACAGTGTATTTGTTAGTTTTTTATGGAAAGTAATCAAAAAAGAGGGGACAGCAAACTTTTTATATTTGTTACTTTTTATTTGGACTGTCACGTTTGTCACGTTTGCATGTTGTTGGGTCTCGGGTCTCATTTTACTGATATTACAGATTTATTTTTTAATAATCAGTCATTACATATATGCTGATCTGATTGAAATTGTTAGTACTTTTATCAGATTCATCATTTCATCAGACAGAGTATCAAACAGTTTTTGTAAGTGAAACTCAATTCGGAAGTCTTCATGCGTGTGTGTGTCTGTGTGTGTGTGTGTGTGTTTTGTTGTGTGTGTGTCTGTGTGTAGCCTCCCACCAGCCCTGCAGATCAGTCGAATTCATGTGCAGCAGTGGGATGTGTATCAATGCTGGCTGGAGGTGTGACGGGGAATACGACTGCGATGACCAGTCAGATGAGAAGAACTGCAGTGAGTTGTTGTGTTTATCAGTTACAGTGCTCAGTGCATGACGTGTGTCAACAAATATGTGCACTTTTTCATTCATGCATATGGCTGCGTATGTCTTTATCTGTCTTCATACAAGTGATTTAAACCAGGTCACCCAGTCACTCAGAATCATCTCAAATCATCTGTTATAAGAAGGAAATGATATGAATGTGTGTGTGTGTGTGTGCGTGTGTGTGTTTGCAGCTACGTCCATGTGCACGGCCGACCAGTTCCGCTGTGGAACTGGACGCTGTATCCGGTTGTCATGGAGATGTGATGGCGAGGATGACTGCTCTGATCGCAGCGATGAAGAGGGCTGTGAGAAAACTGGTGAGACTGTCGGTTGTTATCGTGTTTTCAGATGCTAAATATAACTCAAGCTTCAATCGTTGTCATGGCAACAGCTAAGAACAGCCCTCTGCTGACAAACTCACTTTCTTCTTTTGTGATTTTTCTTCTTTTTTTTTTTTTGGGTTGAGAAACATAGTGACTTTCAGAAATGGATGAGTCACACTGTAGCGCCTCTGATAGAAACTAATGTTTATGAAGGAAAAGGGAACATTATACTCTACTGTTTCCTGAATTATGATGGCTAAGTATATGAGATCTTTTTCATTATTAACCTTAAATCTAAACCTGCTACTTGTATGTGCTATTTTTATCTACTCAGTGACATTTTATAACTGCACAGTTGCACCAAATTATAGATTTGCATCTTTTGTATGGTGTCAGTTGGGAGTCAAAAATTACAATCTCTGTGAGACCTTTGGAAAAAGGGTTCTTAGAAACCCTTAATTAAAAGGTTTTCTGTAATAAATGTAGCTGCTGTGCCAGAACTGTTTTTGTACTCTGGCAGAGATTTACAGTTGTTACTTTTTGTTATGTGTGTGGAACAGAACAGTTTGTACAGACCGTTACTTACTGTTGTCTGAATGGTCAGGGATTTGTCTACAGACAAAGTTTTACATAACTTAGTACGATAATATAACACTGTAACAATAATAAAACCTTGGTTCTAAATCGGATTCTGATGCCACAGAAACTCCTCCATGTGCCCCCGACCAGTTCCAGTGTGGGAACGGACGCTGTATTGGTCAGAGGAAGGTGTGTAACGAGGTTAACGACTGCGGAGACGGGACCGACGAACTCCCACACCACGACTGCCGTGAGTTGATATCGGCATGTGTAAAACAAATGTTATTACAGCATTTTGCACTGAACACATACAGAAAATATTCACTACAGAGGTTTCTGTGTTTGCCAGAGTTATTACAGTGTGTTTATATACTGTCTTAATTACCACTGATCCTTAATTGAGACACCTTAGCATGAGGGTGCTTCAAAAAGTAAACCCATGGAGTGTCTTGAGTCTATGGGATTCATTTAATAGGTCAGATAAATATATTTCATCATTTTTTTTACTATTATTTACATTAAATTTCAAGACCCAGACCATTAGATTTTATGATTTCTGCGTACAAGTTGTGCTGCAACATCACCACACTCAGGCCTCGCTGCCTGTGGCCTAGAAATATTTCAAGGCTCAACACCAGATGAGTCGGATACTTTTTACACTCTGTGGTTGTATTTATACTGAATCAGCATGCCGTGTTTATGTTCCTCCTGCAGGTCCGCGCTCCAGCGAGGGCAACTGTAACCAGAATAATGGAGGCTGCTCCCAGAAGTGTCAGATGGTCAGAGGACTGGTCCAGTGCACCTGTCACACTGGATACCGACTGATGGACGACGGCAAAGCCTGCCAAGGTACTGCTCTCTCTCTCTGTGAGAGAGAGAGAGAGTGTGTGTGTGTGTGTGAGAGAGAGAGCGAGAGGGTGAGAATATTCACGACCTCTGCGGAGTTTGGCGATTGGTCAGTTGCTAAGCAACTCAACCAAAAATTGAATCGGGAAAGAATCAGGAATCATCTAATAAGCGCTTGGCAGCATATCATAAAGGAATGAGTTAAAATAATGAAGTAAGAAACAGATAAATGCTGGTTTAAGATGTTTAACCTCCCAAATGAACTAGACACTTACACGGTTTATGTTTACACACGTGTTGATCATTTTTATTATGTCAGTAGCATTTGTCCATGTACATTTCTGGTATTGTAGAAATGTGTGTGGATATAATTTTTTGAAGACAAGAGTCAAATCTAATCTTGTGATGTTTGTTTCTCTGTGTTGTTTGCAGAATTTAGGGTTGTTGTTGTTTTGGTTTTATTTGATCCTGTGACCTCCGTACACGTCATCATTACCCTGTTTGTTTGATGCCTGGATTTCTCGGTCCTCTCTTTGTCCTCTGGTCCTTTCCAGATGTGGACGAGTGTGCTGAGGAGGGCTACTGCAGCCAGGGATGTACAAACACCGAGGGGGGGTTCCAGTGCTGGTGCGTTCAGGGCTACGAGCTCCGGCCTGACAAGCGCAGCTGCAAAGCTCTGGGTAAAAACCACTGTGCTATGTTTCAACCTTGACATGTGACCACAGAGAGTGGCTGGGGTTTGACCTCCAATAAAAACACGGTTGCCGTGTGTTTATACTTGCCTCAACAGTAACCGTATCCATTCCTCTGCTGCAGGGGTAATGGACTCAGAATGAGGCTGGCTCATTGAGAGGGTCTGGACTAGATTTAGATATGCGGTGGAGGTATAGTGGAGCGCAGGCCTGGTAAAGCAGCCCATAAATTTGCTGCAGAGTTAGATGCAGGTCAAGACTGTCTGTCAGCCAGTTGCCAGCACCCAGACCTCCACCTCTGTTGAGATAAATGTATCTTCTTGTTCTTCGTCTGTTTTATTAAAAGTGACTATCC
The DNA here is from genome assembly GCA_016785345.1 of Trinectes maculatus. NCBI lineage: Eukaryota > Metazoa > Chordata > Actinopteri > Pleuronectiformes > Achiridae > Trinectes > Trinectes maculatus. The sequence continues at coordinate 255,316 of JAFBJQ010000086.1, forward strand.
GTCTAAATAACTAAATATTTTTTTGTCTCTCTTTTCAACAACTTTCACCTGATGTTTGGCTTCATGCCGATGTCGGTTCCACTTGAATTCACTCTGGCTTCATCCCTGACCGTGTCTCTGTCCACCTTCAGGTCCAGAGCCCGTTCTGCTGTTCGCCAACCGCATCGACATCCGTCAGGTTTTGCCCCATCGCTCCGAGTACACGCTGCTGCTCAACAACCTGGAGAACGCCATTGCCCTGGACTTCCACCACAGCCTCGAGCTGGTGTTCTGGTCTGACGTGACACTGGACCGCATCATGAAGGCCAATCTCAATGGCTCCAACGTGGAGGAGGTCGTCTCCACCGGTCTGGAGAGCCCAGGTGGGTATGACGAGCTTAGACATAGGACAGCGAGCTCATTTATCATTTTTCCAATTTGTCTGCTGTTTCTCGTCTAACTAGACTCTGCTCTCACTCACTTCATCCATCACCTTGTTCATATATAACTGCATATGCCTGCATATGACATCAATACTGTTCAAACTCTGAATTCTTTCTCTTTTTTCAGCCCACTTTTTCTTTACGACTCTTGATGTCTGCCATCACATCCCTTCATTTTTTTTTCCTCTTCAGTATCCATGTTACTCATTTCTTCTTCACATCTGCTTCTTACTTGTTACACAGAACCTTCTCCCACTCTGCCTTGAAATTACATACATACATGACAAATCATAACACAGTGTGTTATAAAAATGGGTTCGTAATCAAACAATTTTTAAAATGTTCTTTTCTCTCCTTCAGGCGGACTGGCTATTGACTGGATCCACGACAAGTTGTACTGGACGGACTCTGGCACGTCCCGTATCGAGGTGGCCAACCTGGACGGGACGCACCGCAAGGTCCTGCTGTGGCAGAACATGGAGAAACCCAGAGCCATCGCACTGCACCCCATAGAGGGGTAGGGGCCTAATCACTTACACACAGTTTCTATTCCATTCAGATGATTTCAACTGTATACAAGGTCTTGTACACATATCCCCTCTGGATGTGTCCCAGTTATAGTGAAGCAGCAGAGCAGGGATTAAAGTTTGGCAGAACAGCGGTGCCCACAGGCAAGAATCTGTGGGGAACAAGCATTTCATGATTTGGGCAGCAGCTAAGCATGTTTTCCTCCCTGGTTTTTATTTGCTGCAGTGAAAAAAGAGAGTTTTTGGAGGAGCCCTGGAGAAATGTAAAGCTCACAAACTCGTTCGGCTTATTAGGTCGCTTATTTGCATGGGATAATTGGAAAATATCCCAAAAAAAGGTAGCTCTTCCCTCTGAGGCCGCGCAGAACAGATGAGTGAGGACGAGGAGGACGTGGATGTCGCATAGAGGGACTTTTTTGTTTTGATCAGACATCTGCTGTGTCTCGAATCCTGACAACAATCTGTTTACTTCTTGTCTTTAGTGGACGTTCATTCTGCTCAAACAGCTTGCAGCCTCCCCGATGTAAACACGGAAACTGTCATTGTTCCCATTGTGCTCCTTTAGTAAGATCTACTGGACCGACTGGGGCAACACACCTCGCATCGAGTACGCCAACATGGACGGCTCCAACCGACGGGTCATCGCGGACACGCACCTGTTCTGGCCCAACGGCCTCACCATAGACTACGCTGGTCGCCGCATGTATTGGGTGGACGCCAAACACCATGTTATTGAGAAGGCTGACCTGGATGGACGCAACCGCAAGGCGGTCATCAGCCAAGGTAAGCTCCCACCTGTTCCGTGTCATTTCTGTGGAGGGGCGATGTAGAACTGACTCTACAGAAAACTGAATCTACTGATTCTTGACAGCAAAAGTATAGTGTTTCCTACAGGCATCTGTTCAAATTAAAGGTACCAGACCATCGCAAACCTGAAAAACGAAGCTTTGTTCCCTGTTTGTTCTTCTTTCAAGAAGCTGGAACATTTTTTTTTCCACGTGTGCACCATTCAGAAACACAGGAGCTGTGGTCCACATTGGTCCAGCTGCAGTTCAGATGTTCATTAATTTACCGTGCACATATACGAACCACACACCTACAAAAAGGGTCAGCTATATAGGACATAGCGCACTGAAGCTACTTCATTACACCATGTTGAGTTAATCACTGCCGTGTTTCCATTTAGGAGCATATGCATCATGGCTTCCACTGAAATACACGCTCACATAGAAACAACATAAAGCTGTGTTGGGTACTAAAAGGCCTTTATACACACACACAGACACACACAGACACACACACTGGCCTACATCTGTGATCTCATGTTGCAGTTGCAGTTGACAGTCAGTTAAACGTGAAAAGTACAGGATGGAGTCTGATCATCAACTAATAGGCGCAAAGTAGATTCCAAATCATGATTGTGTGCGCATGCGTGTGTGTGCGTGCATGTGTGCGCGTGTGTGCACAGGTGCGCGTGGTTGTGCGTTTGCCATCAGCCCTGTGATCTCTCCTCAATGATGTGTGCTGTCAGGATAAAGACTGTAATTAGTCATGTTCTTCCTCTACAGAAGTCTGTTTGCTAAGACAACACACAGGGCAAATGGGACATGTGTGCGTGCCTGTGTGTCTGTATGTGTGTGCCTGTGTGCTAGCTGGATGTGCGCCAGCTCTTTTGTCAATGGGGCTGGAGGGCAGCCGGGTGTTTGGTATAATGCCGCTATCCAGCCTGCACACCTGTGTGCCTTGAGGTGGGGGACAGGAAGAGAGTGTGTGTGCGTGTGTGTGTGCGTGTGTGTGTGCGCGTGTGTGAGTGGGTGTGCGTGTGTGAGATCACAGAAAGCATTTGCTCGAGGACAAATGTATACTCTATACTGCTGAGATACCTCATTGACAATGTGTTGTCTGCTGCATGACTGTACAGTGGACGTCCACTCGGTTCTATAGGAAGTATTGAGAATAGATGAGATGACACCCCCTTGTGGACAGCAGCTCCGATTACAAATATGACTATCATGTCATATAATAGTGTTCATCTTCTGGAGAGCAGCAGAGTCAGTCAGTGCCACGTGTAGGTTCAAGGGGACATTACGGTGAAGGCTCGGGATGTTTGATGCCTCGCCGGCCTGCAGCTGCTCTTTCAGCTGTCCCGGAGATTCAGGAGCAGGGCGGGTGGGATGGGGGAGCAGATACGACAAGAAAGATGGTGACCATATCAAAACCAGGCGCCTCTGTATGTGACGATGAGTCAGAGGGAGGGAAGGGGGTGTATTGTTGTCTCCCTCATATGTTGGATAAGATCAGGAAACACACGCAGTCTGCCAGTATCACATCACAACCACCTGGACCTGTCTGAAAAGGTGGGAGAATTCCTCGGATCAGTCATAAATTATAAAATTCCCAATGTAGTGTAATTCTGATAAAATGTATTCTTACATGGCTGCTTGTATCTGAGCTATCAGATACAATTTGTTTGATAATAAAAATGTGTCTTTAAGGAAAAACATGTATACTGCATATTTCTCAGCAAGTAAAGTAAACTATATTGTTTTGGGATTGGTACAACAAATATCAAACTGCACACTGTCCTATTTAGGGTAGTTTACCGTAGCAATTCTTTATTTTAGGAGAAACTTAAAAAGGTAATGACCAAGATGACCAAGATGTTTTATTGCTAAAAACTAAACTTTTTAATGCCCTCTAGTGGATTAACTATGTTATGCTAACAAATCTCTCGTGTCCGTGCAATTTTTTGTTTGTATCAGCCAATACCGTCTGCCACCTTTTATTTGTTTTGATGTTAAAAATAATTTTCTTGAGGCAAATTGAAGTAAAATGCTTTCTTTGTTCATGCACATTAACGTTAGGTGTGTTCACCGGGACCAGAAGGGAACTATTAGTTTCTTGCTCATAAAATGTTTGTTTCGTCGAACTTACGCTCGAGCACACCCACAATTACTGAGATCCCGGTGGCTCATTATCACTCTGGTTTCTCTCCAGTTTTAGCTATTTACCACTTGACATTTACGCTGTGCTGTAAAACACTGTAATTAAATGATCTACGCTGTTTTTAAAAGCCCTGCGCCAGCATGCTCACCACCACCACCGCCACAACCGCCACAACCACCACCACCACAGCTCTATGTAGCAGCAGAAATCACTTTTTCCATTCATTCAGCACTTTGATCTGACTTACTGTGCAGCTACTTTACTTTAAGCAGGAGACTTGAATTGAATGTGGAAGAGCAGCGCAAAGTAGATGTTGATACTGGAGACGTATCTGCCAGGAGTTCCCAGTTAAAACAGTGTTTATTCCAAAGTTCCTCCTATATGGGCTGTGAACACTGAGACTGTCAACTCTGTCTGTCTGCCTGTCTGTCTGTCTGTCTGTCTGTCTGTCTGTCTGTCTGTCTATCTATCTATCTATCTATCTATCTATCTATCTATCTATCTATCTATCTATCTATCTATCTATCTATCTATCTATCTCTACATTATCGTCTGCTCAAGATTGAACAATACACAATGTGATCTTCTTCCTTGTTTGAAGTGACATCAGCTTTGGTTAATGCTCATGAGGTCAGAGACGTTTATGAGACAAGACCAAGCACATAGTGTCCAAGTATTTCTAATGTTCCGCACAATAATCTTCAAAAACCACCAGGGCCATTAAAAAACAACAGACAATAAATCTCAAATTAAAAAATAAAAACAACAAAAAATCTGGACTATATTACCGCTCATTAAAGTTTTAAAAATCTCGATGTTATTTTGCCTAAAAACAACAACTGAAGACTATTTGTCTGCAGCCAGACTTGTGTGTTATTCTAACATTGTTTAAGGACTGCTCTCCAGCTCCTGTGGAGATTGGGGATGGAAAATTTACATTAGCTGAGGAAACTGATGGAGCGCCTCTGCTCGTGGACACTTCTGGCCGCAGCTAAACCAGTTACAGGCCGATGAAAGGCAGAGTAATTGAAAGCAGCTCTAAATGGAGATGATATGACATCAGCCAAGCCCACAGCACTCAATGGGAGAATGTTTGGAAAGTGTTTGTGGAAATAGTCAAATGCAGGACTTGTGCTCTCCATTTCTTTTGTGTCCTTCTAAAGAGGCTTCAAATCTTCTCAATAACCTTTAGCAGCAATATATTTGCTTCTTATAAAGGTCTTTTTAAGAAACGCTCATTCTTCCAGGACAAAGATGAAACATCTCCTCCGTTTGTTTTCCTCATTTTGGACTGTTTCTCCCTTTAGGTTTGCCCCACCCGTTTGCCATCACAGTGTTCGAGGACAGCCTGTACTGGACTGACTGGCACACCAAGAGCATCAACAGCGCCAACAAATTTACCGGCAAAAACCAGGAGATCATTCGGAACAAGCTGCACTTCCCCATGGACATTCACACCCTGCACCCCCAGAGGCAGCCTGCAGGTCAGTCTGCGAAATATCCCTGAAACCTTGAACAGGGCAGAAGATGAGCTTGTTGCAGAGAGAGACAGTATCACAACACGTGGCCAACACCAAGATCATAGAATGATTACTTCCACTTGTGTTGGAGCCTGTGGTGAAAATGACCAGTTGAGTTGTTTTATCAGTGCGATCGCAAAGACTCGTGTTTCCTGTTAGCAAACTGCAGTATGTTGAGCTTGAGCTCGGGCCAAGAGAAAGTTTTGGATATCATGCTGGTGAAGCAGAGTCTGACACTAATATGAACTGCAAACAGCCTCTTTTTTGGCAGAGCGAGGTCACTCACTTCACTTTTTGTTATGGTTGAGAATCACTGACCGCGGTTGGTTCGCATCATGAACAGATTTGAACTGCGCTTTCACATACACAAAGCAAATTGTCTTCAGATCACGAGTGAAATCGAGGACGCACACTTTGGCCTTTAGAAGAACGTACAACTGAAGCTCTGCAAATGATTTATTACATTTTAAAACTACAAACGTTTTCATTATACAATGTTTTTTTTTTCCAATGTGATCTTGGAATTAAATTGCCTCCAAGTTCCAGATTTCGGGGAAGTACATTACTCCCATACTTTCTTTCAGTGAACTGGATGAGATGATCAATGTCGCGCTTATGTCTAAATGCTAAACATGAAGCTGCTGCTCAAAGAAGCTCTGAATAACTATAGTTACCCTCATTCTGTCCAAACTGTTGTCTCGGTCCACAACAATCATAAGGGAATTAGCATGTTCCTATTTTCTTATTACAACTAAAATTGTATCATTCTTTTGTATCATATCATCATTAATTATTATGCACCACCAATTATCCTCCCAGTTTTCAACAGTGGAAAATAAACAAGCAATGTGTCAATTTTGCCAACAATTTCTAATCACATAAATCATCACATATTGAGCTATGTGTCTTTGTCTCTCCTGTAGGTGGCAGGAATCGATGTGGCACCAACAATGGAGGCTGTAGCCACCTCTGTCTCCCCAGCAACAAGACATACACCTGTGCCTGTCCCACTGGCTTCAAGAAGGTGGACCAGCACAACTGTGCCAATGGTGAGTCCTGCAAAGCAGAGTGTCATAAATGAATCATTGTTGAAAATAAATCAGTACTATAGAATCTGGAATAAGAAGACTGAGATTATCGAGGGAACCATTTTTTTAAGGTGATGATTGTCAGAGTAGACACAGTTAAAATAAAAAGTATTATGGTAAGAAGACATGATAAGATATTTCATTCGATTATAAAAGAATTGTCAAATAATGGGATTTCTTAACAAAATAAAAATGTTATGCTGCAGTGCAGTATTGTTAAAGTACTACTGACTTTTTTGTGGCTCCAGTGCTTGAAATAAAATTATATGACATGCACAGACTAGTTGTTAAGATTTTATTATCATCATTCTAGATAATTATGTTGAACAGTTATGATGTTATTAATCAGTTTTGTTGGATTCCACTGTGAAGGGTCCACCTTGTCTTTGTGGTAGTGCTGTTTTGCTGTTTTCACTGTTGATCCCACTGTTAAACCTAGAAGACTGACAGAAGACCTTTGGTCTTTAATCAGGTCTTGACAAGTTCCTGCTTTTTGCCCGAAGGACGGACATCCGACGAATCAGTTTCGACACAGAGGACATGTCCGATGATGTCATCCCTCTGGCTGATGTGCGCAACGCTGTGGCACTAGACTGGGATGCCAAAGATGGCTACATCTACTGGACGGATGTTACCACTGACTCTATCAACAGAGCGATATGGAACGGCACCAAGCAAGAGGTCAGTGCCTGTAATACCCAACAGTGACATGCCGTCATTTATCATCAGTCCAAAAATGAAGAGAGGGAAGCAGCAGCAGCAGTGGAATAGATGATTTACATTTACACAATGCTGCCATCTGCTGGGCTAATGGGAATGCAGCAGTTCACTTTAGTTTGAAAATATAGAGAGTGTATGGTTCAGTTAATCTGTGTTTTATTCATGTTGCTTTGTTGATTACGTTACAAATTTAGAAAAATAAAAGATGAAAGACACAAAACCTGCACAAGAAAGTTTCAAAGGTATAAATGTAGATACCATTGTTATGTTTACTACAAAGAGATCCGTTTAAGTCATGTAAAAAAAACAGAAGTATAAATTGGAAGCAAACAACAATAAGATGCCAACAACAGTCTAAGCAACATAAAGACAACAAGATGCTGTGTTAATTTGTGAGCAGGGCGCTCACATTTAACGCCTTAAAGCTTCTGGTTTTAACTGGAAGTTACACGCAAAGTAGAAAAGGAGAATTCAAGTGTCCATTTGTCCCTGTTTTTCCAGGTGGTGGTGGACACGAGTCTGGAGAGCCCAGCAGGTTTGGCGATAGACTGGGTGACCAACAAGCTCTACTGGACTGATGCTGGTAAACATTTTCCATATGCTGAAATAAATTCTGATGTAAATTCTTGCTCTCAGATATGAATAACTCACTGCGTGTTTATGGATTCTCAGGTACGGACCGTATCGAAGTTTCGAATGCCGATGGGAGCATGCGGACCGTCCTGATATGGGAGAACCTGGACCGGCCCAGGGACATTGTAGTCGACCCAATTGGAGGGTGAGATATTAAAGATTTAAAAATGAATGTATGAATGTGAACTTCACATTATCATAATTTCTCATTTGCTTTATTCTCTCTCTCCGTAGCTTCATGTATTGGACCGACTGGGGTGCTAACCCAAAGATTGAGCGTGCAGGAATGGATGCCTCAAGCCGCATCGTAATTATCTCATCAAATCTGACCTGGCCTAACGGGCTCGCCATTGACTACGAGACCAAACGCCTGTACTGGGCTGATGCTGGCATGAAGACTATTGAATTTGGCAACTTAGATGGATCTGGCCGACAGGTAAAAGAGTTCCTGACGTATTGTGCTGTCACAAAATTAACATTCACAAGCTGAATTTCTGGAGAAACTCGTAAAACCTTGTGTTTAGGTTTTGATCGGCAGCCAGCTGCCTCACCCCTTCGGCCTGACTGTACACGAGGACAAGCTGTACTGGACAGACTGGCAGTCGAAGAGCATCCAGAGCGCTGACAAGCTCACTGGCCTGGGACGCCACACGCTGGCTGAAAACCTGGAGAACCTCATGGACATTCACATGTTCCACCGACTCCGTGAGACAGGTCAGTGTTTATCTATATGCTACGTCAAGACAGAAGCACACATGGCAACGAGTATTCGAAAACATGTTTTTCCGTTTTCATTATTTGGTCTCTGCATCACATCTGAAATAATGAAACAATAAGTGAAAGGTTTAAGTGCAAACTTGAAGCTGTAATTTGAGGATGTGTATATTCACATTACAGAAACAGCATGGCAACTAATGATTAAAGTGATCGGCTCTCTTTTGCACTTGTGTAAAAAAAAAAAAAAAAACTTTTCTCGGCTCAGATCCAGTGTCTTTGCCGACACAGGTAAACTGAACCCAGATTTTTGGCTGAGAGGACAGAAAGCCTTAGGCGCTCATACCAAAATGAAACCTTGCTGATGTGTCGGGGCTTTCCTGTTTCCCCTTAAGGGTTTCACTGTTCGTATCTGCAAAGCTATTCCTTTTTGTTTGCCCCAATTTCTTCCTTTTCTCTCCCGTCCCCTGCCTCTAAGCTGACCTAGAAAGCAGGAGCAAGCGGTGGAGGAGCCTGAGTCTGTTTGTGTGTCTCCATCTTTAGTGCGAAACCCCTGCGCGGTGAATAATGGAGGTTGCAGTCACCTGTGTCTCCTGGCTCCTGCTCCCAAAGCCTCTAGCTGTGCCTGTCCCACTGGGATCAACCTGCAAACAGATGGAAAGACCTGCATGGCAGGTTTGAACCCACTTTTGCTTTTCAAAGCATTTTTAACCAAAACCGATGTTGAGGTCAAAACCTTTCAGTCCCAGGTATAAAAGCATATCAGCAGCGATCTGGCAGAGAGGTGTTGTGATGTGTGCTGATGTGTGCATGCGTGCAGGAATGAGCAGCTTCCTGATCTTTGCACGGAGAACAGACATCAGGATGGTTTCTCTGGATATCCCCTACTTTGCCGATGTGGTTCTGGCTGTGAATACCTCCATGAAAAACACCATCGCCATTGGTGTCGACCCCAAAGAAGGTTTGTACGTCTTCTTAAAAAAACCCTGATTCAGAAAGATTCAGCGGTGTAGTACAAATTGGTTCCATACATGTTTGTATGTTTCCTCCTGCAGCAAAAGTGTATTGGTCCGACAGTACACTGAAGAAAATCAGCAGAGCTAACATCAACGGAACAGCACATGAAGACATAATAACTACAGGTGAGGATAGCGGCTTTACATTAATACTGTTTACTGCCACCACAGTTATGGTCTCATGAGGCCATCTGTGTCTCCCTCTGCAGGGTTAGTGACAACTGATGGGCTGGCAGTGGACGCACATGGCAGGAAGATCTACTGGACGGACACGGGGACAAACCGCATCGAAGTTGCAAACCTGGATGGCTCCATGAGGAAAGTCCTCGTATGGCAAAACCTGGACAGCCCTCGAGCCATCGCTCTCTACCATGAGATGGGGTGAGGCTGCCAGACCATAACGTAGCAATATTGGAAAATGGTTTTATGTGCTCATAATATTATCTCTTTCAATCTTCTTATTCTTACACTTTCTGACCTTTGACATTTGTCTCCTTTCTCTCTTTAGTTACATGTACTGGACAGACTGGGGAGAACATGCCAAGCTAGAGCGTTCTGCGATGGACGGATCAGACCGCGTCGTCCTCATCAGTAACAACCTTGGCTGGCCCAACGGCCTGGCCATCGACATGGCTGGCTCACAGTTACTCTGGGCTGATGCTCACACTGAGGTCAGCTGTGTCTCCTCGTAACAGAGGGACTCCATCCCATGTCTCCTAATTCAATCAAGTCAACTTTCATCAACTAATAATAATAACAATAATAAAAAATGACAAGATACATTTGTATAGTTAATATTATGTGGAATAAAACTTCATGTTTTTAGCACTTGTGAAAAAACGCATTGGAACTTAGGGAGTCATGGCAACAATCCCTCTCATCTTTCTGATCTTCTGCAGCGAATTGAGGCAGCTGACCTGAACGGCCAAAATCGCCGCACCCTCGTGACTCCAGTCCAGCACCCGTACGGTTTGACTCTGCTGGGGCCCCATATCTACTGGACTGACTGGCAGAGCCGCAGCATCCAGCGGGCTGACAAGAACACCGGCGCCAACATCATCACGGTTCGAGCCAACCTGCCAGGCCTGATGGACATCCAGGCTGTAGACAGGGAGAGGCCACTGGGTGAGTCTGTGGACAACAATTTTTGAAAGATGTTATTAATTGAGCTGCATTTTGGGAATCGTAAGATCCTGTATTTTCAAAGTTTCACTTTTATTAAGGGCACTGCTCTCGCTTTGCATCTGCTTCTGTCTCTGGCGTCTTCAGGTTTTAATAAATGTGGCAGAAGGAATGGGGGCTGCACCCATTTGTGTCTTCCTCGTCCCAATGGCACGTCCTGTGCCTGTCCTACTGGCATCTTGCTAAAGGGAGACGGCAAGTCATGTGACGACTCCCCAGAGACGTACCTGCTTTTCTCAAATCGTGTCAGCGTACGCAGAATCTCCCTGGACACTAACGACCACACAGACGTGCACGTACCTGTGCCAGAGCTACACAATGTAATTTCACTGGACTATGACAGCGTGGATGGAAAACTTTACTACACTGATGTCACCCTAGATGTTATAAGGTACAAACACAAATAACATCTGCATGCAACCTTTTTTTTCTTTTTTGTCATATTTCTGTGTGTTTAAAACAACTAAACCAACCCTTTCAATCCAACAATGCTATATTCAGGCGTGCAAATGTAGATGGTAGTGACATGGAGACGGTGATCAGCCAGGGACTGAAGACTACAGATGGGCTGGCTGTCGATTGGGTAGCCAGGAACATGTACTGGACCGACACTGGCCGCAACACCATCGAGGTGGCCCGGCTGGATGGGACGAGCCGCAAGGTCCTCGTCAACAACAGTTTGGATGAACCCAGAGCCATCGCAGTGTTTCCAAGCAAAGGGTAAGACAGGGCGATGAACCCTTCAGCACAAGGTTCTAAAGCTTTTGTATCTGTCATGTGATCACTAGCAAGTTAAGAAAGAAACATAATATTAGAAGAAATATTGCAAATATCAAAAGGTCTTCTCACCTGTTTTTTTTTTCTTATCTCTGCAGGTTCCTGTTCTGGACTGACTGGGGTCACATTGCAAAGATTGAGCGATCTCACTTGGACGGCTCAGATCGAAAGGTCCTGATCAATACCGACCTAGGCTGGCCCAATGGTCTCACTCTAGACTACGACACAAGAAGGTCAGCTTCTAAAGTTCAGTTATGAACCTTAGCCTACCTCAACTGTACTCGGAGCTAAAAGCTAACATAGGGCATTACACCTCTAACGTTCTAAACATATGCCAACATGTTGTGATAGCGAGACTCCAGATTAGACTGATGAAAGCTGAACTTGTGATGTTGCTGATGTTTCCTGTAGGATCTTCTGGGTGGACGCCCACTTGGACAGGATCGAGAGCTCGGACCTAAACGGGAAACTGCGTCAGGTCCTTGTCAGCCCGGTGTCCCACCCGTTCGCCCTCACGCAGGTACCCCCCAAAACCCTTCCTCACCCTCATATGTCAATCACTGGGCTGACCCACTTTCCTCCACTCACCTTGCTCACTCATTGACTCACCGTGTGAATCTTACTAGTCGCCCTTTCCTTCTTCCAACTCATACTGAACCCATTCAACTTAACCATTTCTTCTACTTCTCTTCCACTCTGATCCTCATTTTTCTTCCTCCTCTCTCTCCCTCCCCCTTTCCCTTCCCTCTCTTCCTCCCATCCCCCTGCTCCTTGTCTGTGTTTTTCCCCTCCTCTCTTCTTCTCCCCCGTTTCCCCAGTTGAAGCCGGTGTCCTCCCCTCTAACCCCTTTCTCCCGACTCTCGCAGCAAGACCGCTGGATCTACTGGACGGACTGGCAGACTAAGTCCATCCAGCGGGTGGACAAACACACCGGTCGTAACAAGGAAACCGTGCTGGCCAACGTGGAGGGCCTCATGGACATTATAGTGGTATCGCCTCACAGACAGACAGGTAAGGAGGATTTTCATCAGATGCCGCCAGAAGAGAAAATCACTGACAGTATCAATGAAAGTGAAAAAAGGTTTTCCATCCGTTTTTGTATTTTAAAAAAACAATTGTAGTATTTTCACACAACATCACAATAAGCAAAAAAAAAATAGCTTTGAATTAGCTTTGGTTTTGTTGACATGGGAATCATGTTCACTAAAACTGACATGGATTCACAAAGAGCTTGTTAATTTGACCGAAGCTGAATATACCGTCTGTAATCAATCATCTGATCAAGTTAATTGACCTAAATGAGGAAACCAAAAAAGCCAGTGTCAAGTACAGTCCCATCCTGTCTTTCAGGTACCAACCTCTGTGGCGTAAACAATGGCGGCTGCACTCACCTCTGCTTTGCAAAGACCAACAGTTTTGTGTGCGCCTGCCCTGACGAGCCAGATGGGAGACCCTGCTCAACCAGTGCGTGAACGTGTACTTGTGCAGTTTGTACCCGACTGTTTTATGTGCTGACTTTTTAACGTTTGAATGAAAGGAGTCTCGTTTCACCTGGGAAAAAAAAAAACGCCAAGAACAAAAACTACTGCACACTGCTGTTTGGTTCTAATCTGCTTGTGTTTTTATTAGTTTCAGGTTACATCCCTACCTCTCCTGCCAGGGGAACCAGCAGCACCCCTGTCCCCAACAAAATCCCCAAAGCTCCAACAGACACTCCGCACGGAGGACCCTCACTCGTCAAGTATGTCTGTTTGGGAAAACTCCTTCTTGAAGTGATTCGTTACTTTGTGACCTCAAAATTTAAACACAAATCCAAAGTATTTAATGAATGAATGTATTGTGAGGACTGTATTGTCCCATTTAGAAACATAATAATAGACTTATTGCTCTGTCAGGCGTGGTGCGTCATTGTTGTAAGATATCATGCACGACGTCTGTTTTTTTACATTCAGATAGCAGCAGCCAAAAATATTTTTATACTATGCCGTTATATACATTGATATATTTGTGGCAGCTTGCTGCAGTATTAACACTGACAGTCACATATCGATTTTTTTCTGAGTAATTGAAAGAGCCGTGCACAGCAGATTGATTCTCTTATCCCTCCTCCATCCCGCTGTCACGCACAGACACACTGACTGCAGGCCTGTCTGTTATAGTTTGTTACGGCCATGAAAGTGAAATGCATCCGGTATTTGCGAACAGTTAATATCTATATGGACAAATGTGTTGATTTGCAGTAATCACAGGAAAGCGAGAGCTAATCATCGGTGTCACCGAAGCTCAGGTGGAGACACACTTGTGCTCACATCATCCGAGATGCACACTGACGCCTGATGTGACCAGGGCCTGTTATATAATTGTTCATCCTGAATAGGAGACACAGTTAGGTTTTTTGCAGCCTGCAGTAATACTCCGGGAGCGAACAGACTCTTCCCTGAGGCTCTACAGAGAGTTATCCACAGGAAAAACTAGGTCATTTCCAACTAATGTTAAGTAAGTCCCCTGACTGGGTTGCTGTTTTGCTCTTGCAGCTGCACTGACAAGAACCTAAGTGTGGAGGGCTGCTCGAGCAACGTGGTGACGGCTCCTCATGGTCAGTATGCATGTGTATTTAAATGTATGTGTGTACATATACAGCACTTAGTAGTCTCCTCACTGGTTTGCACATTGCATGTCGTTTCATTGTCATTTAAGTCTGATATTTATTATCGTACCCACTGTGAGAAGAAAAGAGATGTATTAAATACCTGTTTATTATAGTTAAGCTCGAAGAGTAGAGGTGGAGGGAGAATTTTAGTAAATGCTATAAAAGTTCTAAAGTGCGCAGTTTATACATTTTAACGACATACAGAAATGTGAAATTTAAGTATTGGGTTTTTAAGTGGAGTAGGTTGTAGCAGTTGGTTCCTCACTCGCGAGCCAACATAAAAAAAAAAGTATGTGGTTCATTTAGATCGATACAATAGATCAATAAAATAAAGCTATTATGGAATGAAATATGAAATACTATTTTACGTTTATTTATGTCATCTATATTAACTCTGCAGTCATATGTCGGTCCTCCAGTGTGTTAGGAGAAACATTAATAAGACCTGCAGCCATTTTTAAGTTCTAATGACCAGAACATGAATGTGTTTTGAATATGGGAACTTTTCCCACTGCTTCCTTCCATCAAATGCAAAAAACAAACACATGCCTCAGTCTTATATATCTCTGCCCTCTGCTTCAGGAGAAGGCCTTCATATCAGCTATGTGATTGGTGGAGTTCTGACCATCCTGGCTATTCTGATCCTCATCGGTGCTTTATTAATCTACAGGTCAGTCCCCTCTATGTTTGCTTATGCACTGGTCTTCATATGAAATGTACTGAGGTTACTTTTACCTACATGTGCTTTTTTTTTCTACCTGATTTCATTCACCAGACATAAAAAATCAAAGTTTGCTGACCCAGGAGTGAGCAACCTGACCTACAGTAACCCCTCGTACCGGACCTCTACACAAGAGGTCAAGATTGAGGCCTCGCAAAAGCCTCCAATATACAACCAGCTTCGATATAAGAAAGAGGTAACGACCAGCCTGCTCACTGAAGCGAAACCTTGTACACTTTTTTTTTCCTCGTTTTAGTTGATGAATGGATTTAAGATGAATCCATGCTGTTTTCTCAGAATGATCACTGTGCGGGTATATGCCGTTTGTCCCTGATCATATTGATTGTGTTGAAATTGTAGTGTTTGCCATTAGCAGGTCGCAGGCACCAGCGCTCATCTTTTCCTCCCCCTCTATCTCCCTCACCGCAGCTCTCTCATCCCTACAACTCCCTCTCCCCCTTTATCTTTTGACCCACTTGTCGCGTGGAGAGGTAGTTACAAAGCATGCAGGAGCCGTGTCCTTTCCAGTTGTGTGTGTGTGTGTGTGTTTTTTTTTAATGACTTGTCGTCTGCTGTTTGTTTTCTCTGTCCGTCATTGCATGCTGTCTCCTGTCAAGGATGAATCTAAATGTAGGGATACATTTTATTAAAGATGCTACATGCATCATTAAATTATACTACATGTAAATCTCAATTTGTTTTTTTAAAATTTTTCAGTCAATAGCCGTAAACACCTCAGAGCATGTTGCAGCTGCACGGCCTTATTTTACAACCGTGAGATAACTAATGCTGCTTTTTAAATTCAAGAATAGGTTCCCCCACAAACCTGGGCAGTTTCTACTGCAGTTGTTTATTTGTGAGAGAAGAATGATAGGAGTTAAGGGTGTGCAATTTATGTTTTATTCATCAAACCCTCAAATCAAATCCATTTTCCATTTTATTGCATCCAATTGCGCCGGCTGTCAATATAACTCTGGGTTTGTTTGTAAAAAAGAAAAAAGAAAAGAAAAGAAGAGGTACTGTCTCAGGTAAGCTCGCTGACACTGAGTGATGTGAGGCAAACAGCATTTTTTTTTTCACGCCACAGATGAAATGGCAGTGTTCAGATTATTTCTGCTTCAAAGGAATGAATAATTTCCAGTGTAATAAACAGCGCTGCATCTCCGAGTTCCTTTTGCTACAGGAAAATAACTCAGAGACTTTTTTTTTTTGTGCCTTTCAGTTGGATTTCACTCTCGATGACACAGGCTGACAGCTCGGCCTTTTTGTTTATGGTTATTATATACAGTACCTGTAGCACCACGAAAAGGAAAATGGAGAAACTAACTTCACGAGATAGCACAGCATTACTAAAACTTGCTGTGCATGTGTTGTGTTTGAAGGTGATCTTTTTGCTCTGCAGTGTTGTGAAGTTTGTCGCTGATTTATTCTTAAAGGAAGATAAGGAAAATCCACCTGCAGCAGTTTGAACTTGAGAGGTTTTGGTGTTTATTTTTTCAGTCAGCCGTAATTATGACTAAACTAATCGCGTCTCGTTGTCCAGGGGGGAGTGGACGGCGGCTACACCAAGGAAAAGATCCGCATTGTGGAGGGTGTGTGTCTCCTGTCCAATGACGAGCTTTACTGGGATGACCTGAAACAGATCAAGCCGTCCCGAGGCGGCCTGCATACCTGCATGCGCACAGACACCGTGTCCCTGCAGGCCAGCAGTGCTTCGCTAGATGACGGCGAGACGGAGCAGCTCCTCCAGGAGGAAGCGTCTGAATGCTCCTCCATAACCACCCTGACTCCTTCAGCCATCACCCCGCAGCGTCACGCCCAGCACAGCCTGCCCGACACCGGCTGGACCTCCATGCGCAAGCCCTCCACCGAGAGCGAAGTGTGAGGGAGGCCCCTCCCCCTCCGTGTTTTATCGCACCCTCAGTCTATCTATTACACACAAACACCTGTATTTATAGCTGGTACAAGAACACAAATAGGTACAAACACAGTAAGAGTTGCATATACGTAGAATATCGGTACATTTGAACCTGGTTCCATAAACACAACTCCTGTCTCTGAAAATGGGGCTCCGTCCTACTTGTAGACTCGCACACTTACACACACACACACACATTTGCAGTGCAGTCCTTCATCGGTGCCCTCAGTGCTACTGCCTTTAGGCAAAGGATAAACTAATGAGCATGCTGGAATAAGGAAGCAAAACAACTCTGGGGAGGAAGCGAGCAGAGACACAAAGCGTCATCTGGAGACTCTCAACGTGACAAACGCTTCTCTCTCTGTACAGCTTCACCTTTATTTTATTTTTGTGTGAACTTTTTACTTTTATTCCTCTTTGGGACAAAGCTAAAGCGACACACTCCCTCGACGGCGTAACCATGATGCTCTCTCTAATACCACTCATGTCTTTATGAACTCTTATATTTATGAACACTTTTGTACTTGTCGAGTGGGTTTTGTTGACTTTCAGAGAACGGCGGGAGTCTCGTGTTCGAACTTTGTGCTGCAGGACCTGGTGATACAAGATTTGTATTTATGACCGTGCCAAAGGGTGGGACTTCAAAGAGTCTCCATGCTTCTTTCTGCATTTACACTTCCTTAGATATGTATTGTGATTACAGATTCCCATTGCCCTAAACCAGTACAAGACCTCAGTGACGACATCTGCTTCTAATTTCTTATTTAATCGCCTCCAATGGGTCAAGCAAGGACTTTGTGTAGCTGGTACTCTATGCCTTTCATTCCCCGCTGGTGTAAACTGAAAGGAGCCTTTTTTGTGTGTGCGTGCGTGTGTGTGTGTGTGTTTTTTATTTTCTAAGTTGTGGTTTGTGTATTGTTGATCTTAGGGCAGAGAAAAGGAAGCTGCGATGAAGTAACAGCCTAAGTGCCAAACATTTCGCTCTCTCCCGCCTTCAGTTTTATATTTATTTTCTTTTTAGCAGTTTTTAAAAGGTACAACATTTGGTCAGCGACATCACACGAGAACATATCTTCTCACTTACCACTACCATCTATTCAGCCATGCAGATAGTTGTGGTTTAATTTTACCAGCCGCTACACAATTACTTCATTCGTCTTCCTGAGAAATGGGGTTTGCTCTCCAGACAAACGGTTATCCACGAGCACTTACTGTTTCAATACCAAGCTCTTTGTTTCGAATATGTTTTTAAAAAAACAGCTTCCTTGACTTTTTTCCCCAGCACACGTGTGCATGTATTATACACTGTGGGCCCTCCTTGTCCATTTGAATGCTGATAGCTCATCACTCTGCTAAAGTATTTGAGAGATTTAGTTTTTATTTATTTTTAAAGGGTTGCTACAAACAGAGATATTGAATTAGCAACTACCGTGAGGCCTCTCACTATACAGTAAACAATGCTTTCAAAGAAAATTGACCTGACAAAACTTAGTAAGATTAATTTAGGAGAAAGGGAATGTTTTAGAAGATTTTTCAACCTGTGCATCGCAAATTAAATGTCCCTTCTTTTGGAACATCGCTACAAGTTTCAGTTTGACTTGTGCTACTCTCTTGTAGTGGGGTAGTGGCAAGTTTCAGAGGCAAATATATCAAAAACTTAGCCTCTACAACCAAAACAGGCAAAAGGTAAATGAGAACATTTGTTCATTTCTATAATTTTGAGTTTTAAACCATCAACTCTGCAAATCTGCAAGGCACAGATGCACGCACGGTATCTGCCACAGTATAAACACTGCATGTTTGACCCATCAGACAGTAAAGGTTATAGTTTAGAAATATATCACTGACAGCTTACTGAAAAATTAACTTAATACGAGTAAATATATTATGCATTACTTTAACTTTAGGGTACAATTCTGTCTGTTGTTGAAATATGGTACAAGGAAATACTGTATTGTTATATTGACAGATATATCAGTTAGATTTTATGGAACCATGTACTTTGAAGTGTCCGCCACAAGCTCAGCAACATGCTGATTTGCTGCTAGACGAAGCACTGAGGCCAATGAAAGAGGGTCTTGGCAGCTACATAACCAGTCTCTGACGGTTGGTTGACAGGAGGCCTACAGAGCATCACGGCAACCCCGGTAACCAGTCACCCCGGCTGACACCCCCTCCAACTCTGCTGCAGGAATGCGAAAACTGTACAGATTTTATCACGCCTGATATAAGTAAACATTTCTGTTGAAGATAATATGTTGATTAAGTTGTATAGTCTTTTGTATAAAGGGATTTCATGACTGTTTCTAAACTTGGATTAATTTTACTCACTGGAAAGGAACATGTTTTTTTTTGTTTTGTTTATTTGCTGGATTATTTTAACCACTGTTTCCAAGCCTTGTAAATGATAGGGAAGGTGCCAGTTATTTAATAGTGCTCTTTTATCTTATGAAATACTGGTCGCGTATAGCTGTTGTAAAGTTAACAAAAAGAGGTATTTATGATTTCTGTTTGGTTGTCACTTGATATGTAAATATGAAAAGACTGTATATGTATTTCCATGGCAGTACTAACAAGCTGTGTTGTGTGATATAGTGAATTATCCCTTTGCTATCTTTTAATATAAAATTGCATTTGCATTTCAGTGCAACTTTTGACTGGCTGATCTGTGCACTTAGCTGCACTTAGACTACACAGTGATACAGACTTCACTAACACACAAGGGGGGAAATGCAAGTATTTAAAATGTCAAATGAAAACAGTTATATGTTTTTTAATTCAAGTAATTAGTATAATAAGTAGGTGAACAAATAACTTTGAATATCAACTGACTTGCAGTAAAAAAAAATGGATTTTTATTTATTTATTTTTAAATTAGATGAACACACAGCAGGAATTCACTGAACGCAAATATACATAGCAGCAATATAAGTACAAAAGAAACACATGGATATAAACAGGGCTGCAAACTTTTCAAAAATGCTAATGATTCGAATCTTCGCACAGGAATCACGAGTCCGAGGTCTCAATTAACCCGGATCTTATGAGTCCTTTGTGTGGTTGCTGCTGAGTACACAATGATAAAACCATAGACATAATAGAGGATTGTGTCTATGGATAAAAACCGCAAACACGTCAACCACGTGTCCGACATACAATGTCTCACTGGTGGAAATAAACTCTGAACTGTCCAATAAACATCCACCGTGCTCGGCATTTGAGCCAATCACCGATCAGCTCTACTCGACCCGTTCGAGTTCAAAACCAGAAGGAAACGAACAGATGCGGAGTTCAGTGACGATTAGACACAAGAAAACAGAACTAAAACAGGTAATAAAATATATTAATTTGATTCTCACTCGCTTTTGAACGTTTGTATGAGCAGAGTTTGCGAACAGTTTTGTTCTAGGATGAATGTTATGAACAGCTTTTGTCGAATGTAAAATGCTAGCATAGCTAACTAGCTAACACTGAGTTTGGCGTGTTCGGCTTTATAACTAACGTAACGTGTAACTTTAAAGAACAAACACCACTGGTGGTAAACAATCGTTTCATTTAGGCGTTTGTTTAACACGGTGAGTCAGAGAGGCGCGAGACCCAGTCTTGTTTTTTGTAGCTGTGGCTAACCTTGTTGTTTTGAATGCTCCGTCGGTCTTAGCATGTGTAGCTAACACGCTAACGCTAATTTCTCACACTGCAGTGGGGCGAAGGACTCGGATTAGCGCACATGGCGGACGATACGGGTTGGACAAAGCTGCCTGTGGACCAGACGTGAACACAACAGGTAAACACAACATGTCGTCATGCTAATAGTCGCCATGCTAATAGTGAAGGTAGCAGGGGCGGTGGTTGTGAGAGTGATGAGTTGCACTAAGCAGTTGGAGTGTTTGATGCAGTGGCATCAACACTCCAGTCCGAGCCAACCTGAGGACACACACTGTGCACAGGGGCCATCTGACTCAACCGCGCCGCCCCACCAGGTGCATCCGGGTACTTATCCAACATTGCTGACGATATAATAACAAATAAATAAATCAGCGTTAATATGATACCACTGATAATAATACACAGTTTTCAGTCAACCCAGATTGCTGTTTTTTTTCTCCTTAGGTTTGATGCATCTAGCAACTGTCCTCACCTTAGAAAGAACACCTTTAATCGTCCCACATGGGGAAATTAATTATCTACACATGCATTGTACACAACATACAGTTAGTACCAAGTATTGACATGCACATGCAGAGCAGAAGGCTACACCGCGAGGAGGGCCCGGGGAGCAAGTTCAGGGGGTTAAGGGTCCAAGGTGGTGGCGCCTCTCCCGATTTCCGGCCAATCCGGGATCCAGGCTTGTTAGACCTGGTCCAGGATGGTGGCGCATCACCCAAATTCAGCCGAGCTGGGAATCGAACTGGCGACCTCTGGGTCCAAAGCCTCTTGGTCCAAAGCCCGACCCTTAAGCCTCTTCGCCACCACCTCCCCATGGCGCCTACTGACATGGCGACTGAACTCTTCTCCTGGTCAGTTTTTCTCTTTATCAAAAGTCTTTTTATTTGTTTTGTTTATATCAGTTGAATTCAGTTTTTTTTATTGTCATTAAATGGTTGGCAAAACCTATGTTTAGCGACCTTGGTTTGACGATGATGAGTTGCACTGTTAGTCGGGTCGCTGATTGCAGTGGCACAGCGGACCTGTCCTGACAACCTGTGGTGACAACCCATTGTGCACAGGGGCCATCTGAGTCATGAGTCATGCGACATAAGAAAAGTGGGCCACTGTTAAATGGTTTCCTTTAGTCATCTTCAGACCCACCATTTTGTTTTCTTCTCTGCTTTCTTCCTGTCCCAGCTTGAAGATGGAGAATTTCTGAATGACGCTAAGCAGGTTGTTCAGGTCCTTGTGCACAAGATGGATCCGGTCTACAAAGATTTTCTCCAAATAATGGATGCAACCGACTCCACCAACTCTTACGTAGTGAGCTGGTAAGAATAAAAACGCTATTTAGCATTGTCTTATTGTGAATGAAGATGCCCAGAGCTTAATCACTGCCTGAATTTTAAAAGCCTTGTATTGATTGCGCTTGAAGAAGTGTTTGTAGCTCTAATTGTGTAGTGTGTTTTTTTTTTTTTTACTGCATGAGCAGGCAGTTGTACTATTGGTCACTGATGTCCCAGTTAAAACCGAGGCCAGTGCTGATCAGTGGCCCACTTGATAGTTTCACTTCCCACAATAGCATTTTTTTCATGCCATGTTTATTTTTGTTTGTCCTGATTACTTGCTTAACTGAATCACTGATAGTGTTTTTTAAATTCCCCCTGTCCTCTTTCTGCCTCCCCCCAGACCCTGTTGTAACTGCAGGCAGCCTCACAGCCAGAAAACTCTGCTGGACTGAAAGCAGCAGACACTGGTGAGGTCACAGGTCACAGCTGGAGTTCAGCTGTTCTGTTCCCTCCAGAACACATCTACTGTCCTTGATCCCAGAGGTGCTGCAGTGGGACGGAGACTGACTCTATTCATGCTGAGAGACACTAGTTCAGTATGTGTGTTTAGACCGGAGGTTTTATTGGGTCATTAACCTGCCTGTGTTGTTGCTAGAAATGAATAATACATTCTTTATTACCTGAAATCCAGATTTTTTTTTGTTTTACGTACATCTTTTGTGCTGTAATGTGTAAACTGCCAATTGGAGAAAATTAATGATTCTTATCTGTCTTCAGATGTAGGTTACATCTGCTTCTCATCATGACCCAAATCCTGCTTCTTGCACTGCTCATATGCCAGATTCTGCCTGGGTAGATAGAAAAGCAGCATGCAGATTGTGTCGCAGGTGAATATTCAGCTGTAATCTGTTTACCAAAATAAATGTTGTCAATCCTTAAACCAAGTCTTGTGTGAATGTTATTCTGAGGAAAAGGTCACATTCTTTTGTACAGATTTTCACATCATCTTGACCATAAACCCTGATTACCATGGACATCTTGACGTTCTGCAGCTGCATCAATGGATTGTTGCTGGTGAGAAACAAAAGGGGATGTTCAGCTTTATTGCTTTACTTATTAAAATATATTTTTGGCTTTCCATTTATCACCACACCAACCTGGTCCAGACGCATAGCGGTTTATATCGGTCATAAGGGATCCAGTGTAAAACGATTTAATGGGAAAATATCACACAGCTTTTGACCCGGCTTTATTACCAACACTTGCCACAGAGGTGAAGTCTGAGGGTTTTATCCGGCAGCAGTGGGTGTGTTGATAGTTGCTGCTGTTTGATACGACACAAAATCCATGTTTGTGATTTACTGATGTTATGATCAAGGATGTGACACAGAAAATGCCACAGTGCGTGCACGTGATAGGAAATGGCTAACTGGTAAATGTGCGATTGGTTACTGATCAGGTGTGACTGGATCATATAATTTGGTGGGATGTGCAAGAACAACTATCTGATATGGCAAATTTGGCAAAAGCTTTATTTTTATTTTCTGAAGGAAAATGTTTATACGATTAGAACAGATTTTTTGTAATCTGTGGAGCTCCGTGCGTTTCTTTGAGGAATTAAATTTCTCTGGATAAACAGCTGCCTCCACTCGATGACACTTCTCAAACAAGGACTATCCTCAGCCTCTGTCATGTCTGCTGCACAGAGTTTTGTCGCCACCAGGTGGCAGCTGAGCCCCAGTCGTCCTCGTGAGCGTGGCTTATTGCTGTGTCAGTCATGTGTGTAATAAGGCAGCACATTTGACTGGGTTTATTCTGTTACAGTAATGAGCGCCTGGAGGCTTCACACAAACTGAACTCCTTTAGGAAGCTGCCACGAGCACAGCTCCACACAAACATCCTTTGTTCTCACATTCCTTTCAACACATCTCCAAAATCCACGTTATGAATATACTGCACGTTGTTATCGTTTCACATCGACACACACTGACTAGGAAGTATTTCATGTACACACATTTCTTCTTGAATAATTCAGCATTTTAGGGTTTTCTGGATGTCAAATGTGTAAAGTTTGACAGACACAGACTCGTTAATTTGTGTTAATACCTTTTTAATTAAAGAGTAGTGCGGCTGTGAGTCAGTTCAGAATTGAATACAACATTCATACAGACGTTAACAAACCCAGACCGACGCCGGCTCTCTGATTTAACTGTGCTGGTATTTTCCCACAACACAAAACAACATTTACCCAAACGACAAGTAAATAACGACTGTTCAGAAATATGTTTGTATTCGAGTGGATGGCGTTCAGTGAAGGGCGTTCGGCTGCTTCATTTGATTGTAGAACAAGTGACAGATTAAATATTTATCAGGTTGACTGTGAGCTGTGCCTGCTTTTCTGCACAGTGTTGTTGTTTATGGCAGACCACTGTCATAAACCTTTTTATACTTTTGTAGTCGGACCAGGCGACATCAGCCCAGCTGTCTGTCAGACTGTGTACTGAGCTGAACATGGTTCTGGGCTGCTTCACTGTACTGGACTGTGTCCTGATGCACTGTGTGTGTGTGTGTGTGTGTGTGTGTGGACGTGGACTGCGGGAGGTGGGTAATGTTCTAAAATACATAGTTCTTTCACCATATACTGTATGTGTTTTTATTGTAGTTAGCCTATATATAAATGTGTGTGTGTATAAACACTTCTTTTTTTACCACTTACAAGACCCTGACTTTGTACAGGTAAAGGATAATGAGAAATTCTTGTTATGTCCCCCAATAACACTCTAGGTGTTGAAACTATTGTACAATAGTAGTATAGTTGTGTCTAATCATATTAGTATTGTAATTTGTATATGCTTGCTTTGCCACTAAAGCTTTTCAATTGTAGATGTACATCAACATTATCGTTTTCTACAGCTTTTCAACTTAGATCATTTTAGGGCTGCAACTAATGATTATTTTTGTAGTCGACTAATCTACAATCTAATTTTTCGATTAGTCAACGATTATTGATTATTTATTTGCTACGTTTCCCGTTTTTAACAAAGTTGGGTATTGATTGGATTTCACTGAAAACCAGTGTATCTTTATGTGTATTGAGCTTTGTGACAAGTATTAGAGGCAGTGTGTCCACTAGTGATGCATATAATAGTATCATAGTAAAGACACATTTTTTTTTTCAAATGGGGTTTAACCGGAGGTTTCAGTCACTGAAAATGACGTTAACGTTACTTTGAAAAACTCCGGGTAAAAACTCCTCAGACACGTGAAAAGGTGAAACACAGTTTTAGCACCGTAACATGACGGTCGTCGTCGGCTTTAGATATCCTGGTACGTGTAAACGAAATTAACATCATCTTTTAAGAAAGGGGCCTTAAAGTAGCCTAGCTATTGTTAGTTTAGTGCACGTGACGTGTTTATTTTCCCGACAATACACCCAGACTTTAGACATTCGCGGTCTCACGCTAACATCACTATGCGCCTCTGCTTCAGCCATCGTTGCTACTGCATCGACTTTGCAATTGCTATTGAACTTCTTCAGTGTTTAGTTCAATATAGACGCAGATGGTGCAGGATAGTGCCCCTTACGGTTCCGGTGGTGCATTGCAACTTTATTTGCATGTATTCTAAAGAATTGAATGGCGGTCATCATGTTGCTTAAAATAATATATGACTAGACGACCACAACCTTTCTGGTCAACCATATTTAATAGTCCACGTCATCAACGAATCGTTGCAGCCCTAGATCATTTGGTTTGGAAGTTGAAGCCCTGAACAGCGTCTCCTGAAAAGCGTCTTCTGGAAATGGCGGCAAAGTTATTTTCTTGAACTGAATCAGAAGCTGAATTTAGTGCCAACGTTTTTTTTGTCTTGTTGTTTGTGTAGTTTGTTGACCCACAGTATAGGACAGCTGAAGGGATGTAAAAAGCACAGTAGGTGTTCACACTGGGGATCTACTTTGTGCGTTGGCTTTTGGTGGCGTTGCTCATCTCGCTTGAATCTGTCCATTCAATGTTGTTCACAAAGCAGAAAAACACTGAGTGTTTCTTTTCGCACATAGGATTTAAAAATAGGGATTTTTTTTTTTAAATTGATTTTCTTTGCCGTCTCGTCCACGTCCCTGCAGACAAGTGTGACTCTGGGGTTTGATTGACAGGAGGGAGGAGAGCGATCACAGGAGCTGGGTGGTTGAGACTCTGTGACCGCAGGCAGCTCTTGTTTTGCTTTTAACTGATGTTGTGGGGGAGCTGAGGAGCAACCAGCCGCCCACAGATGTTTCCTGAGTAGATCCACAGGGACCTGCACCTCTCACGCTGCCCCGAACACACTTAATGGCAATTAAAGGAAATACAGCTGCTTTCTTCTTAACGGGCCGCGTTGATTTATTCAGCTCACCTGAAGTTCCATCAGATTAGTGGTTGTGATATTGGTAAGAGGCAGATTTGTGTAAATTGTTAACCCTTTATAGGTCACTAATACGTTGAAAATTTCAACCATAGCATGTTATTTCAGGACGTAAGAAGACTTTACATTACTTTTGTATAAAACATATATAACTTTCTACAACACGAGGCCATTGGAGGAGGGACAGATTCTGTGATGTAGGGTGATCTTTGCTGATTGGTCTGGGTGAAGACTCATTACACTCGTGATCTCAACCCCTACGGTGTGTCAAGAGGGACAAGAGGGACAAAAGGCAATTCACCATAATAAACTCTTATTTTAGCGTGGTGTTATAGCGACATCTGGTGGCACAATGTATGCACAACGGCACAATGAATGTATGGTCCGATTTAAGTCGAAATTCGCTTACGACACATTCTCAGGAACGGATCTCCGACGTAACTCGAGGACCCCCTGTATATATAAAAAGTGTGGGCAAGTGACCAACAATAGTCCCTTGTTAGATAAAGGGTGAACAGCAACGGGGACACCTGTAGTCCCAGTTGGTCCCAGGTGTGGAGGTCATGGAGGTTGTTTCCGGTGTCATCTCTGAAACATCTGTTTTGTACCTGAACTCAAACAGGTTTTTTTTCCCCCCAAATTCGAAATGTTTGAGTCTAAGTACGATAAATCCCAGGAGCCCACAGTGGCAGCGCGGTTTGTGTTTGTGTTTCTCTTTGTCGTCGAGGTTGTGTACTCGCTGTTTTCACGTAACGGTGAACATCTGAATGATGTATCATCGCGTGTACGGAGCAAAGCCCTGTAACTCCGGCGCACTGTTACCTGGTACCATGTGACAGCCGAGCGACTGGGTGTTTCTGTTCCGCTTCTCTGAACCGACAAAACCAACAAGAACAAAATGTATTCCAACAAATTTGTTTTCCTTTCGTGCACCAACGCAAACAACCAGCACTTTTAGTGTCAGTTTCCTGCGTGGGGAGTAGATGTGGCTACACAAACACTGCACCTTTATGTGGTTGACGATGAACTGAAATGTACTGATGACACCTGTACCAATACAGGTACACAAACAACACAATCACAACTTAACCGAAAACCCGGTTTGAGTGTTTTCTCCAAACTGAACATTCTACTTTCTTCTCTTCCTTTAAAGCGGAGCTCGTTTTCCTGTTGACGCCCCCGACCCCCTCCACCCCTCATGAGTCTCCATAAGGTTAAGTGGAGAAGCGGTTGAAAGTGAAAAGCGTTTATAATAATTAGGAACAGCCGAGGCCTCTGGCTGGAGCCGTTCCTGCCTAATAAAAGCAGCGTGCGGCACATACGGATCATCACAGCTCCACGCTGCAGTGTGGGTTTTCAGAAAACCTTACCAGGGAGCAGGCAAATGAATAGCGAGGGGGTTTTTTTTGTTTGTTTGTTTGTTTGTTTTGTTTATTTCACCTCAGGATAAATAGGCTGAATTCAATAGGTTTCAATCTGCCGTGATTGTGCTTCAAAGAGGCGGCGTTTATTCTCGTAAAGCTTGTGTCTTTGGGCGACGAGTGCACATTCCGATATCACCGAGCAGCCGTTCACCAGTATGCCAACACTGTCACGTCAGGCCCGATCAGGCGTTTTTCCTTTTTGCATTCAGATCTGTCAGAAAATGTTTTCTCCCACCCTCCCACCCCCCTCAGATTTTCATATTCATCTGGATGAATGTCATGAATGCATCACGGCGTCCCTGCATCACGCGCGCCAGTGGAGGCCGACAGGCAGGTGACGGAGGAGTGAAGCTACATGTTAGCTTAGTGAAGAGTAGTCAAGCAAAAAGCCTTTAATGTGTCTGAGGACACAACAACGTGCAGCGGGTGATTATTATTTTCTCCGCGTTACCTATTACTTATTTACATCCTTTTCCACTCATCCAAGGAAACTTGGAATTCTTTCACCGCCCTGTGGAAAAAGCAGAAACCTGTCGGATTAAATATGCAACAGGCATGTGGGTGATGCACAGCTCCCAAAACCCCTTCTCGAAGGAATTTCTAATCAGTTAAGAGCAGATGCAGGAGTGGAGTGAAATTCCTCGATTTCCCACTCAACCCGGAACCAGGAATTCTTTGTAGAGATGCAGGAAGTGGTTCGTTCAGGGAATAAATACAGATACCCTTCAGGGTACGGAAAAGAAAACATGCAGCTAAAAACCTCAGTAGCTCAGGCACATGTGATGTTAAATGTACAATTCCGGTCACGTGATGCAGCTACCTGGGAATGTTTTTCAGCACATTCATTAGGTCGCTGCCGTGATCTCAGGAATGATGGCGTTTTTACTAATTTCACCGAGCCTCTGTTTCCTGTTTCTCCTTCAGTTTCTCTCATCAGAAATTAGGGTAAATAGACAAAGCTGAAATGATTCGTTTCTGTCAGCAGATGCATCTCATCCAGATGGAATCAGTGTTTTCATAGCTTTATGGGGACAGGGGGATGTTATGCCGTGTTGTCGTCTGTGCTTATCTGTTTTTTTTATGTTTTGCAGAAGAAGGAAACGGCTAAATTGTTCGTCGTTGTCACCTGGAGATTCGGACGGCGAATGGATGTGCGATTCAGTCCAATCATTAACTGACATTAGCTGACATTAACCTTCCGCTCGCCCTCTCCGAGGTGCATCCATGATGGACGACCTCTTCCTCCCGCGCGACACATGCACAGCTCCCTCTGCTCGCGCCCATTGAGAACACGGCCGTATAAACGGATTAGGAGGCCGGTAATGGAAACTCATGGACCCGGTCAGATAATCTCCCGCGCGATACCCTTTGCTCTGATCAATCTTTGTTTGAGCGCCTCTGAGGTGGCTGGCGAAATGTCATTGGCTGCGGTTGGGGAGGTGAAGTGTGTGCACGCGTACGCGTGGCGGAGGGTTTTTCAATGTCAGGCGTCAGAATTGTCTTTTTTTTTTCTGACTTGCCGGCTGCAGACTTGTATTGTTGGAGCCGTTAGTTATTATCTGTGAAGGGTGTTTATGACTCGTCTGCTGCCGCAGCAGAGATTGCGTTGGTGCATTAGGCCGCCATTACGGCTTCAAGCGTGACCCAGATTTCCACTGCCCCGCCTCCTCCGTCCACCGCCAGGAAACTGACAGGAAATGTGGGCAGGTTTCAAAGGATGCAGACGACTCATGGGGCTGTTAGTGGGATGTTTCTCTAAATAGCTGCTGCCAATCAAATGTCTGGATACTTCCTGTGTATTTACCTGGATATATATATACACACACACACACACACTGCATATGTATATGTGTGTGTGTGGGTGAAAAGGGACAAACAGTGTCTGAGTTATGTGCGAATCCACAGCAAGCCTCCAGTATTTCAGTTGAACTGCTGCTGCTCAGGTTCTCCAGGTCTCTGGAGGTCCACCTAACCAGTGAAGAGCTTTGCTGAGGTCTGATATTCTCTCGCTGTGTAAACACTGCTGTCTCAGACCTTCACTGTCTTCTACCATCTCCTCCTCCTCTTCCCCAGTCACTGTTTATATGAGAGAGACTTCTATTGTTGAATCCACACACAACTTGATGTCGCCCTGCACCTCGGTCCTGATGCGAGACCTTCAGTTACTGTCTCGAGGTTCATGTCTTTCTCTGGCTCTGGTTTCCTGTCCTCAACCAATTTGTTTTGTTCTTGCCGTCTTAAGGTGGAGTCCTGACACAAACAGTAGCAGTCGGATGCCGGAACGGTGACCCCGGGAACGCCGAACCAGGTAGGTCCAAAAAAGAAGAAGAGGTAGTTCAGGTGGAGAGCTGATGCACAGCACCGTCTCGTGTGACTGTTTGTGTTGACTGGACCTGTGTGAAAACTCAGCGTGAATATTAATACTCTTCATTCACCGTGCAGCATTGAGCAGACCCCACACACAGAGGTGGAGTTTATTCTTATCCTCGCTCTCTTGGCTCAGCTGTTTTCTTTCCGCGGAAGTTTGCAGCCTCCCGACAGTGAGCGGTTCGAAGGTGACGTTTAAATTGCTGGTGTGTGATTTCTCTTTTTGGACTTGGTTTGAAGAAACCT
The DNA here is from genome assembly GCA_016785345.1 of Trinectes maculatus. Classification (NCBI taxonomy): domain Eukaryota; kingdom Metazoa; phylum Chordata; class Actinopteri; order Pleuronectiformes; family Achiridae; genus Trinectes; species Trinectes maculatus. Next base: position 285,525 of record JAFBJQ010000086.1, read on the forward strand.
TTGGGAACCCACTGCTAAAGGCCCCCGACCCCCCCTCTTTAAAACCCGCCGCCACACCCACATGAATCATCACATCACTCTGAGGATTATTTCTCCGAGTCGCCCACGTTGTTAATATTGCAGCTGCGTGCGTGAGGCACCTAAGTGTGCACAGACTCACTGTGTAAATTTGAGGACAAATGTCTCGAGTGAGACAATATCTCCATTTCTATAAAGGCATCAGTGTTTAGGATGTGTCGTCTTTTTTTTTTTTTTTTCCCCCATGCAAGCAGAAATCCTGTGAAGGCTGAATAATGGTGGAGTGGATAAGTACTGCGTGTTTGGACAAAAGAATCTCTGGAGGGGATTTTTACAATAAAACTTCCTTTGTGAGACTCTTTAAAAAGGGTCCTGCTGGGGGTGTCGTTATTTCTGCTGACTGTGCTAATAACGTACAGCGTCCTCTCTCTCTCCTCTGCTCGGGTCTGCAGGTGAGAGAGGACGCTTCCTGTCTGGGATACAGAGTGGGTTAGTGAGTCAATGGGCTGTGTGTGTGTGTGTGTGTATACAATATAAATAATAACTTATTTATATTGTTTGTTTTTTAAAAATGCACTGGATATGGATTTGGTTCTTTGAATTAGAAGGTGATCACATGATCATAATAAACAAATTAAAAAAATACTGACCATAAAAGGAAAGTTTCATCATTTTTGTCATTAACAGAATTGATTACAACACATATGCCAAAATTCTGCAGGCACCCAAACATTACACAGCCGGTCGTTATTATATTATGTTATGTTATTGTAAACCTGCCACATTATATATTGTTGTGACGTCCATGTTTGCTTGAGAGCGGCCATTTACCTCTACGCCTGCCATAATTAACGGAAACGGTGGAACCAACCAGGCTTAAGACCCACAAAGCAGTGCAGTGTAAAGTTCATCATAAAACTCGCCCTGATGGTTTTATTCATCCCAGTAAAATAACTGTACAACAAAAAATACAAAAAACCCTTCGTTGACGTTTATACACACTGTGTTTAAGCAGCTCGTCTCCACAGATGTCACGAGTGAGACATTTGGCCTCAGGCCTCAAATGGAAATAGAGAAGGAAACAGGCAGTGCGACATCATCAGTTTGACAATAATAGATGTGTCTTTTGTGTGAAGACAAACCTGTTGTTAAAGATTTATAAATCAGGGACAAACAGATGACAGACTCTAAAATCCTCTAAAAGTCAGGCTGCAGTTTTCAGCTGTGCGGGAAATTGCCTTGCATATTGCTTTTATTTAAAAAAGGGATTAGTGAGGCTCCTCGGTCTGGCTCTTACGAACTAGCCCTTTAGCACTGCCATATTTCCACTTTGTACAATATGCATGGGTGTTTGATATGTAGTGTTATCTTCATGTGTTTTGTGTTTAAGTTGCTCTTTAAAGGTTCATGTGTGCGAAACAGTTCACATGCGCCATCATGATTATGACACATGAACGCGATGGGAAGCGGCTCCAGCGCTATGGCCGCAAATTGCCTCGACTGGTCCCTCGCAGGTGTGTGGTGAGCTTTAGTGATCCACCGGTGTGCCCAACAGCAACTTCATTAACAGCTACCGCCCCAGTGACGACGTCTATATTAATGTTTCAGTGCAAAGCTGCAAATTCAAATACATGAACACTCGGGTAAAGGTGAGAGAAGAAGCATGTGAAAAGAAAACGGGGTGAATTTTCACCATTGTCAGTAATGAATCTATTTTTAGAAAGGTGTCAGTCAATGATTAAATTTCATTTATTGGAATAAAAATGCCGGATCATCTCTCAGCGGTGGTTTTTTGTAAAGGTTTTGTTTTTATTATCCACTGCCGTATTATTAACACCGTCAAATCAACATTTCCCTCTGATTCACAGATACCAGCGATCGGCCCCTGTCTCATACTGATGCATTAAAAATGATGGCACCTATTTAAGTGAAGGCAAGTCACTTAAAGTTAATTATTATTTAATGCCTTCTGGTTGTATGTGCTACCAGGTCCACCAGGTTCCAGGCCCATGGTAACGTCTTATAGATTCATGCATTTAAATGGACTCAATTAACCACAGTTACTGTAAAACGCTTCAGCACTGGCTGGTGTCATAACATAAAAGCAGGGCCCGTGACATGCAGTGTTGTGCGTGTACTGGAAACCCAGAAAAGCACATGCAAAGGACACATGAAATAAAACTACACATGAAACACTATTTAAATCTTCTTCCCACCTTGAGATGATTCAAATGTTTTGCATTAATTAAAAAGACATTTATTTACAAATCTGAGTCTAAGTGGCTGCAGCATCTGGGATTTGATTGCACATGTTCTGAAAACGTGTTTATTGTGTCATTCCTTTTAGCACCGTAGCAACAGAAATGATTCAAACGATCTGTTCATTTTCACTAACATGTGAAACGAGCGGTTTTGTTGCCAGTCAGTGCCACATGTGCATTAAAACAAACACGTATCTAATGTGCGTGACATCGCTGACGTGTTCCTGATTCCGTGTTCTCACAATTCAGTCTGACCTTGTTCATAAAACCATAAAGATGACAAACGCTAAAACAACGAAAACCTTAAAAATAGTTTGCAAAAGTGTGTTCTAACTACTCCAGCGGCTTCTTACGCTGATGGTGACAAATAGTTGTGTTAACATGTCACGCTGCTTCCCGGCGGGATCAGAGGAGCTCATGTGACAGTGACAGTGGGAATGATGGGAAAACAATGGCATTGAGTACTGTGATCAGGCAGAAAACACCTGTGTGTGAAACTCACGTGTGGGTTTGAGTGGAACTCTGTGGGACACGGTAATTGTGAAAGCTCGCACATCGATGTGCTGATTGCCATTTCCAGACCTATTATCACTGTCAACGCTGCAAAAGAGCACTCTGTCTAATGTAACCCGCCGCCGCGTGCGAAGGCTTTGCACAACCACACAGGTGTAAAAACACGGCAACACCAAAACTTAGTGCTCACAAGTCGTTTCCCCAAAATCTCATTTATTATTTTCAGCACAGTGAATAACACTGTTTCTGTATTTTCATTTCAACATCAGAACTTTTACCTCAACTTTTGATTTGATTTCACCTTTCACCTTTTGCATGGTGATGTGATACGACAATCGCAGATGAAAAATATAGTAAAATATTGTTATTGTTGGAACTGAGATGACTTATTTTGCTTTTATTTTGCAGTGACGCGTGAATCCAGGCTAACGGAGCTGCAGACCCTGCAAAGATCCACGTTCTGCACAGTCACAGAGCAACAAGAGGTGAGTGAAGTTTGATGATTGAGGGAGGTCAGGGACCGAGAAACAAAGATCAATCAATCAATCAATCAAATTTTATTTGTATAGCCCATATTCACAAATTCCAATTTGCCTCATAGGGCTTTAACAAAGTGTACAGGGTGTGACATCCTCTGACCTCTGACCTACACCCTCAACAAGGGCGAGGAAAAACTGCCAAAAAAACCCCTTTTAACAGAGGAAAAAACGCAGAAACCTCCAGGAGACACTCATGTGAGGGATCCCACTCCCAGGGATGGACAGAAGTGCAATGGATGCCACGTGTACACAACACATTAACAACATTACTTATAATTATTAATTATACAAGTAGAATAATATAATATAATATAATATAATATAATATAATATAATATAATATAATATAATATAATATAATATAATATAATATAATATAATATAATATAATATAATATAATATAATATAATATAATATAATATAATATAATATAATATAATATAATATAATATAATATAATATAATATAATATAATATAATATAATATAATATAATATAATATAATATAATATAATATAATATAATATAATATAATATAATATAATATAATATAATATAATATAATATAATATAATATAATATAATATAATATAATATAATATAATATAATATAATATAATATAATATAATATAATATAATATAATATAATATAATATAATATAATATAATATAATATAATATAATATAATATAATATAATATAATATAATATAATATAATATAATATAATATAATATAATATAATATAATATAATATAATATAATATAATATAATATAATATAATATAATATAATATAATATAATATAATATAATATAATATAATATAATATAATATAATATAATATAATATAATATAATATAATATAATATAATATAATATAATATAATATAATATAATATAATATAATATAATATAATATAATATAATATAATATAAAACTGGTGCTCGGGGTATTGTAATACAGGTCCTAAAGCATATGCACAATAGGGATTTTAAAACTTTTGTAAACTGTAACTCTTGACTTTTGCGTGGAAAACGCACACACACACACACACACAGGTGAGGTGTAAACCAGTGCGATGGACATGAGTACATTAAGTTTCAGTTTTTAATTTAAAACTTAAAAAAAGGATTCTCTTTAATGCACCGTTGTGCCTTCTTCAGGGTGCCGTTTCCGATTGTTTCCGGTTTTGTTGTGGAAAACAGTTTGTGCTTATGGAAAATGTGCTTTGGGGGAGAAAAACACAGCCAACGTTAACGGCCTGCAGGGGAAAATCCCTCCATCCTTACTTAAAGGTGTGCTCGCACTGAATGTGAACTAAAGTGCAGCGAGGGTTTAAGGTCAGGCCATCAAACGTAGAGGAGATGGTGATGAGATGCACTTGCAGGATCTGAAATGCACTTAAATGTCCAGATATCTGTTTCAAGGAGATTTTAAGATGTCACCAAACTTCAGTATGAGTTCACTTGAGAAGTCAATTGCGAAGCCTCATCCCCTTTCCAAAACAAAATGTCAAAATCTCAAACCAACGTCTGATCTAAGACAACAAGATGCAGCGTCCACACTGTAGCCACCACTAGGAGCTCAGCTGTTTTCTTTCTATAAACAAAAAGACAACCAGACAGTGGTGGATGTGTTTGATTTTGTTTGTCAATTAAAAGCTCTGTCTCAATTTACGCAGCCGGTATGGGGCCGCGAGCTCCAGGCGGTAACGAGGGGAATCCAATTGAAAACGCAAGAGGTAAAAATGAGTTTCCTTAGCGGCTTGTGTGGGCCAACCCGAGGGGATAGGATGAGGAGCTTGGAGTGGACGTGCTGCTCATTCGCACTGAAAGGCCCTGATTGAGGTGGTTTGGCCCTCCGATAGTGTCTCCCGGACAGCTCCCTGGGGAACTCCATGTGGTAGTCGGAGACCCTGGGGCAGAACCTAAACTTGCCGGGATTATGCCGCGTATAACCATGTAGCGTGGGAACGCCTCGGGTTCCCCCAGGAGAACTGTGGAGAGTTGTGACTTAGATAGAAATAAAAACAAACAAAAAAAACACACACACATCTTTGCTGAACCTGCTGCCACGGTGATGTGGAGGTCAACAGACGGATGAACTGTAACTCAAGAGCACTGATTTCTTTCAGCTGCCCATGGTTTATCATAAGAAACAAAGTGAGATGAAGCCTGGTTGTAAAGCTATAATTTAACTGAGCTTTTTTTATTTAAACTCAAGTTCGACTTTTTAGATTATAATTATGATGTTGATGTGGACAATGAACACTGATATCATCAGCATAGAATTCAGTGTTTTTTTGTTTTTTTACATTTGTCCACACGGTCTTACTCAGTGGTACCTACAATACAGAAAGGTTTAAATTCAAATGGCATGAACTTACACGGGATCTTTGTTTTACAGTGACTGTCGGAACGGTTGTCTGGTACAGCAGACTGCGTTGATGTCCTCAGACCATCTGGCCTCAGACAGCTGACAGCCGGCGACTACCTCCAACTTCATTTAGCATGACGGGACAAGCGTCGGTGCTGTGACCTTCTGTGACCAACAAGGTAATATATACCAGCATCTTATTGAAGAGGGACTTTATGTAGATATTTGACATCACCACTGTCTGAGGGATAGTGGTGGATCGCAATTTCCTCTGAGCGGCTGCAAAGTCCGTGAGCGGCTTTATTAAAGAGAGCGATTTATCTAATCCGCAGTGACGAGCG
>JAFBJQ010000086.1:296577-315413 GCA_016785345.1 Trinectes maculatus
GTAGTGGTATGGAGCTGCACCACCAAAAAGAGTAATGGCACTAAAGTTTTACTACTGTCAGGGGGATCGGTTTTTATTTTTCGCATACTGAATGACGCAACTTTATTTTTAGACAAAGTAGTTGTCAGCGTCCTTTAAAGGAGCTACAGGAAAGCTGAGCTCATTAATTTAGGCACTTGGACATTTCCTCTGCAGTTGCAGGGAACATCTCAGCCCTGATGGAGATCAATACATCATAACACTTTGAAACAAATGTGAATAAATGTGACCTGGTAGAAACATGAAGAAGAGTGGTTCAACTATAGACCCTTGGGGAATGCCATATAAAATTGTCTCCCTTGGCTCAGTTGCTAAAAGAGACGCTGAACGAGCTGTTGGATGATGATCCAGGTGAGAGCATCATTTTAGGTTTAAAAATAATTTAGAAATGATATATAAACAGAAGTGATTGATTTACTTTGAATCTTTGTTTACAACCCGTTTGTATTTTTTTTTAATCCATTTTAAAACAAAAGGAAGAAAGTCTCACATTGTGGCAGACGTTTGATTGTTCATTGTTGGCACAGGATAAACAAACTTTCACATAAAATCCCAGAGCAGTTTCTGTTCAGCAGTCTGCTCTGCCTTTTTTCCATCTCGTTTGGCTTTTATCTTGGTTCCTGTGAGGAAAAGTATCCTAATTGGTATTGATTTTTTTGTTTCTTTCCATCACAGTCTCTCTCCTGCTTCATTATGACTTTTTTCCTCTAATCATTACTTTGATTCTGTTTAAATATCATTTATTTACTTAGCAGTTGTGGTGTGCAACAAACAATTACTGAACAAACACCAAACAAGAAATGTGAAATATATGTGCGTTTGTTTTAGTTTTTTTTTTTTTTTTTTTAAGGCGGATGTTTAATATGTGCAGTGATTGATGATGTGTTCACTGACACCACGGGACAGTTGTTTATACTGAAGCCAACCAAAAATGTCTGGCTGCTATAGATAAAGACGGCTCACTTCAACTACTGTAGGAAATGTTGGAACTATACATTGATCAGCCACAACAATAGACAACTGCTTTTATTGTTGTGTTTCATCTGCGTTAAACTGTCCAGGGAATTTAAGGATGGGTTTCAGTAACACCAGAGAACCGAGTCGTAGTAATGGCAGTAAAAGTATGTGTTTACATAATCAGTTGTTCATTTTTGTGTTGGTGTTGACAGTTGATTTTGGCCATAGAACCTAATGTAGCATTAGGATTTAACATATTTGTGTTGCTCTCTTTTTAATGTGCGAGGCCACCGTTCGTCCCATTGTCTTAATTCCCAGCCTTGTTGGTGCTCAGCAGAGTAAATCTCCAGGCAGGTGAACATGGCAGGGAGCAACTACACGCTACATTTAAGCTCTTTTATTGGAGGAGACCTCTGTTGGACTGGGAAGCTCGGATCTCATGAGCAGTGGGAGCCGGCATTTTCCAGAGAAAAGGTCATTCGTGTTGTATCAGTGTTGCTTAGGAAACGTACAGAAAGTACACACAGCTCTGTATGTGTATGTACTGTATTTTCTCCCTGTCTGGTCTTGTTGCTGTTTTAGTTTTGCCAAAACTCTTTCTACAGAGTCTATCATAAAATACGGTCTTTTTAGACAGCATTATTATATATTTAATACTATATATATATATATAGTATTAAATATATAATAATGGGGGTCCTCGAGTTACGACGGTCGCGAATTACGCTGTTTTCGTGGTTACGACACATCTCCCGTGAACTTCCTTGTTTCGGCTTAAGCGGTTTGCCCCGTAATTATGTACAGACTTCACACGGGAACTAGTTGGTGAGCGCTCTCTCTGTCTCTCAGCGCGCCTGCCGGCTCTCCAACACCTCCACAGCTGTGTTTACTTATGTGAAATGGATGGCTGGCGGGGGGTGCAGCGGCAGCCGTTAAGGAGATGCACATGGACACAGATGCGTTCGGGATCGTGGCAATACCGTAGGTTTATTCACAACACAGGGTCTACACGGTTGATATCAGAAATCTAAAGGAAATGCTCATTACACTCGTGATCTCAACCCCTACGGTGTGTCAAGAGGGACAAAAAAGGCATTTCACCATAATAAACTCTTATTTTAGCATGGTGTTATAGCGACATCTGGTGGCACAATGTATGCACAATGGCACAATGAATGTATGGTTCGACTTACGTCGAAATTCGGTTACGACACATTCTCAGGAACGGATCTCCGTCGTAACTCGAGGACCCCCTGTATATATATCATATATAGTATTGACTTGCTATTCATCCTTTAGTGGTGAGGTCTTGGACGACCAGAGATCTCCATCTGTTAACACAGAGGGTCAGTCTTCTCTCTGTGCTTCCCTGTCCACTGCTGTTGAGTGTGATTGTGGGTATTAAGAGGGATTCTGCCCACAGAAGGGGTCTCGCCATTTATTGAGTGACTGCCGAGGGCGGAGATGGAAACGGCTCAAATCTGAGCCACTGACTGAGAAGCAACAACAAAAAAAAAAGTCTTTGACTCTACAATGTGGAACACAGCAGTGATGTAAGCAGTGGAATGTTGTTCGCTTTGTGTATATGCAGAAAAAAAAGTGAGACGATTCTGAAACAGCACTTAATCATCTTAGGTGTTATTTTCCATCAACACTGATGTTGACATATTAAAACTGCTGAGTTGACAAATATATGGACGTTGTCTCAGATGTTGACCTCATGTTTTTGAAAGGACGCATTATTATTATTATTGTTGTTGTTGTTGTTGTTGTTGTTGTTGTTGTTATTGTTGTTGTTGTTGTTGTTGTTGTTATTATTATTTAATTATCTAACAGGAATTTCCACCTCCTGCGTGATCAGATTATTCCTCAAATAGGAAAAACATGATGCTAACATGCTCTTTGTGCGCCATATGTTGAGTTTCAACCCGAGGTTAAAAATACAGCGTGAGTGCAAGGATTTCCTGCATGTTCTGTCTGCGGCGCTCTCTCCTGCCGAGCGTCTGATAATACAGCCAAAGGCCAGTAAATGTCAAATGCTGTGGTCTGACTCCCTCCCGTCTCTCCTCCGTCAGATCCTCCTCCCCTGCAGTAACCTCTGAAGGCTTCCTGCTGTCTGAGGTCGTGCAGCCATCGCACTGCGTCCAGACGCCGCTGCGAGGTGTAAAATACACTCCGAGTAAACGGACCCACTCCGGAACCTGACACACATGGCTGTCGTGGTTAATGCTTATACAAACCTGTTATCTGGATACATGGCGTGGCATATGATTTAAAATGGTGGCTACACTTACACGTTAGGATGCTCTGTCTGTCAGAATAACAGAAACTGGCATATTTTTCTATAATAAGATGCAAATACTGTTTTTTTTCCTTAATAATCTGGGTCGATTTAAGTCAGTCTGTTGAAAACTTACAGTTTTTTGTTTTGTTTTTTTTTGCTGCAATTAGCAGGTACAGTTTCAGGTGTGATTTTTCCAGTATAATTGATAAGACACAATTTTTTACATCATCGTTTACATGCGCTCTGCATTATTTTCTAAATTGAATTGTGGAACATTCCGATTTGTTGGCCCCCTTTATGTTACTATGACAACCGTGTGGATGAGAGCGCACGCTTGAAGTCGGCCTGAGAGTTGCAGAGAGTTTGTTCCCTAGAGGTCAACCTCCGGGGGGCTCTGTCACACCACTTCCTGCTCCTCTCCCGCTCGGCAGCAGCTCGTCTGTAAACCAGGCCGCGGCGTTTGGCACCGGGGTGAAGGGGAAGCGGCCCCAGATTGTTGTGGGTGTGTGTGCGGGTAGATGCCAGAAACGCTGGTACAGATGGGGGAGTGGCACTGTTGACCTACATGTCTGAATGGGAACAGAGGAGCAGTGGGAAACAGGAAGGATAACATGATGCAATACTGCGTCCACAACCAGCGATAATAATAATAATAATAAATAATAATACTACACTGAGCCCAACTCAAATATATCATCTACTCCTGCCGCCCCTCTCTCCGTCATTAACGCCGCCATTTCTGAAACCCGTTTAACTCCTAAATTATTTCAATATTATTGAACACGTCCTTTCAATAAGACGTCAAGGAGGAAAAAAACACGTCATTTTTCCTCAGGCTCCTGTCGCGTGAGATCCAGAACTCGAGAGTGGCGTTTGGAAGCAAGTGAATTGCAACCTCCATCTATCCAGGGTTAATTGACTCTTAGAATCCATTTCCAGTCCTCGAATTTCCCTGTTGCCTGAGCCATATCAATATCACGCCATTATCCTGGCAAACAAAACAACCGTTCCACACATAACAAACCAAATATTAATTCCTGAACCCTTCGCCGCTGGTATGAACTGTGTCTAGACTGCAGTGCGCGCTGAGGTGCTATCACTTTCAAGGGGGTGTTCTCCATCTGCTCCACCAGATAAAACACTCAATTTCATTTCTGTTGCACGTTGAGCCGCGCTCGCATTCCCGTTCTGCCTGTGTGGGGGCTACAAGAAGCAAAGATGAGAGCGGCACGGAGGAAACGAGTCTGATGCCTCAAACCCACTCACCACATGATCCCTGCCTCCATCTCCCAAACACATCTCCAGAACAGTAAAGTACAGGAAGGGGAACTGTGCGTATAAATATTACGTATACGTTTTGTCTTCTGGATGGTGTCCATGTACTGTAATGAGTTTCCCTGGTTGTCGTCTTTTGATGTTTTGATGTTGTCGTGTTTGTAGGATGCGTCGGACTCAGTGGTCGATGCCGGTGGTGATGGATGATGCATTGTTTGCTCCTCTTCCTCTTCAGGCCTCACTCTTATCTTTCACCGCGGCTTTAAGGAACGACCCATGGCTCTCGGTGCATATGCATATACGTGTGTGTGTGTGTGTGTGTGTGGGAGAGGTGGGGGGTGATGGTAGAATTTGGTGCTCTAGCGGCAGTGTGGTTTCATTTCTATGGCCCATTGTCCTGTATCAGGCACAACAGGATGTTATCAGCCTAAACCAGGCTCAGTCTCTCACAATGCTTCATTATATACACACACATACATATATATACACACACACACACACACATATGGCTGTGTGTGTGTGAGTGTGTGTGTCATCATCCCCACAAACCAGGCTTCATTACACTTCTCTCTTATAGCTCCCTTAACATTTCAACATTTCTTCCTGTCTCATTACCCAGTGACACACACACACACACACACACACACACACACACACACACACACACACACACACACACAGGGAGAGAGATGTCATAATTGGTGGTGACATAATGCTGATGTCTGTGACTGTAATGAATAATCACTTGGTATTTAATAAACGTGTGTTCACAGATTAACAGAAATGCAACATGTTAATAAGTAACATCCAGAATCTGCTTCCATGATCCACATATTTCTCCATATTTAGAATCATTAAGACATGAAGATGCTAATAAAGGCTAATTACGCTGCTTTGCTCACAGACACATAGAGTTTGTCAGGCCGATATGTAGAGAGGACCCAGGAGCAGAGATTTGATTCACAGTCTTTTTATTTTCAAAGATCTCTTTCCCAGAGTGAAAAAGCAAGACTATGAAACTCGACAATCTATCTTTCTAGACTCTAAAGCGACTATCAAAGTAACAACTCAAAATCTACAAAAAAAGCTCATAAAGGGAGAAAAACTATCTAAGATACAAAGTACAACCAAAATCACTCTAACTGAAAACGCTCCATAAGGGAGGAAAAACAATCTGACAAAATACAAAACAATGGCTATGGTAAAGTAACAAAAACGATCAAAATTACAAAACGAAAAATACTCTTAAAGAGAAATATCGACTTACAAACTGCGATGACAAAGACTATGGCTTGGAATCAAAACGCTCGTGATATCGGTCAACAGACAAAGACACACTGGCACAAGACAAAGGGAAACACAGACTATTTAACAAACTGAAGGAGGGGAAACAGGTGGAAACAATCAAGGTGGTGATGACAATCAGGACAATGGGAAACACCTGAAGGGAAGTGGGAAGCGACCTAACGTAAGGAGGGTAGGGTTTCAAAATAAAACAGGAAATAATACCAACACAGAAACAAGACATGACAGAGTTAAAGTCAGTCGCTGTGAGTACAGGTGAGTGTGATGATGTCAGGACCGGCGCCCGACGTCAGCCCGTCACGTTCCATAAGGAACTGTCAGGTTGTTGTCCATGTTTTATTGATCATCCACACCTGGCCTGGTTTTCCTGGAATCCTAAAAGCAGAGAAATGGTGGGACGCAGGGATTAGATGTAAATATTCAGTATTATGCAAGATGTCTCCTTTTTACTTTTTCCCAGGAGCTGTGTGGAACAGAAGCCTCATGTTCAAATGAGGAACAGCATCCGTTCAGGCCCTGCGCTTATACAATATTTCATCTTTTAATATAAGATGTCTGCTCCAATCCAGACGTCTATTCAGCAGCTGGAAACTTAAAGAGCTGCACTCAGAGTCTGTTTGTGGAGAAAAATGGCCCGTGCGTTGTTTTGAAATTAAATTATTTCTGTCTGAGGTAAAGAGGGAAATAAAATACACATTCAGGGGATTTTTTTTTGTGTCTGAACCTGTTTTTTTTGTTTGCTTCTCGTAACCAGCCTCTGAATGAGATAATGGAGCCTCCGGCTGTTGAACAGCTGATGGTGAATGCATGTTTTTTTAATTAAGGCCGACTTCCTGCTCGTCTTATTATTATCCGCGCTCTCTATACGCGGTGATAAATAATCACGTTAGAGGTCGGTGTATCTGCTGACATCTCCTGATATACAAGGTCTTTTCAAGAATTCATTTATGTCCAATAGCTGGTTTTCCCAAATGGGCCTGACAGTGGCGTGGACGGCTGTGCCTGCAGGCTGCACGCCCTCGCCAATTAAAACCCCTCTGCCTAATTGACAAATGTTATCACTTAATAAGTTGTGACAGAAAATTAATGGCACCGGTCGGGGTGGGAGTGTGAAGGTCGGGGTGGACAGCTGATGGTTTAATTGGTTTTTACTTTGCTCCAGAGTTGTTTCTAGCAGGACACATGTCGGCATCCTGAACCTCTGCCGAGTGCCGATGTCAGCACGTTCACCGCCACTGGAATCAGGACCAGTGTCTGCTGCCTTTACATGAACTGTGTGAAGGAGAGTGTTGTGGCCCGGACACAGGTTCAGTGTTACACACGGTATCAGTTATCTGATAATGTGTGAAGCATCCTGGGGGCCATGTTGTGATGAAGTCCTGTAATGCAATCAGTGTTATCGATTTCCCGCATTACCCAGAATGCCCTTTGGCGCACATCGAAGGAAGGCTGTAAACTTGTGTTCAGGTGATTTTCACATGTATGATTGTGTGTGTGCGTGTGTGCGTGTGTGTGTGTCAGATTTTACATGTGTCAGCAGAGAGAGAGAAGGAGACCAACATTTGTTGAATTAATACAAGTGTTGTACTAATGTGTGTGTACTAATTAGTTAACGAGCGCCTCTTTGTTCGCAACTTACAGGGTTGTGTGGGGTTTTTTTGTTCCCTAGTGGCCACAAAGCAGCAAACGGAGTTTATTATGGGTTTATTAATCACTAATCATGTAAAGCGGGTAACGGCGTAACGTCTGAGACCTCACTACATCAGCTCGTCCACTGCTTTGTTAACGGATATCAACACATTTCCTCCTCCTCCGGCTGCAGGTCAGATCATTTGCTTTGTATTCAAATTCACTTTTGAAATTTCAAACCTTGGCCGTACCCTTCTCTACCAGATCTTTATTCATTCCACTCTTTCAGAGGAATAGTTGAAACATTTTGTATAATATGCTTTTTTGGGGGGCTGGATTTTTTTTTTTTTTTATTTCCACGTAGCAGCACCTCAGAAGCGAAGTCGTTATTAGATCTCCCACAGCTGAGTTTCATCTTCCTCCATCTTATTCTCCCTTTCAGGAGCTCGATGAAAAATTCATACTCGGGGACGACAACGGCCCTCTCTCATTTGAAAACTCATTCCTTTTCCACGTCTGTTGGTGTATTCAAACGACCTCTTTAGATCTGAGTCTGCACCTTACAGAGGGGAAGCTCGTGTAAGTGGTGGACTGAAAGGCCATTCATTTGTATGCTGGAACGAGCATCTCCTCCAGCAGCCAGGCTGAGCATCAGTTTATTTAACACCGTTTGCCACAAAGCTGGAAAAGCCATAATTCCCATTTCTCCACCGTTTTCACGTTTGACAGATAACCCGTTGATAATTATCATCACCGATTCCGCTTGTTCCCAAAGTCCAATCAAAGGCAACATCTGCAAAATCCATAAGCAGGAAGGGTCACGGGGTCATACAGAGACATTATACATACACTCGCGCAGCACGGCGCTGGGCTAAACAAACACTTAGCTGCTCCGTCTGCCCGCAGGTCAATAGTTGCGTTGCGGGTTGCCTTGTCACTGGCTCAGCTGCACTCTTTAATTATGCACACATTGATTGGTCAGGGCGTCGATAAAGCATTTAAGCAGCCTAATCCCTGCAGCATTAACATGAGCGACGTGCTCATACTTCATGTATTTATTCTTAGCCTGAGGTCGGAGCGCTTGGGTTTGTTGCTCCTCGCATTTCAATCAGGCTGCACGGGGGGTTTTCCATGAAATGTCAATGGTGGAGGAATTGATCGATTCGGCTGCTGGTGGCAGGAGGAAGTGGAGGTTTTGGGGATGATGGGGTGGGAGGGGCCGCCGAAGTTCTTGTCTGTGTTTTTCTGTCCGGATGCCAAAGTGCTCTCTCGCTCTCTCTCTCTCTCTCCTGTTGTTCTAAACCCAGCAAATCTACCAGGAAGACTAAGACATCTGTTTCGGTTTAATTACAGCTAATTGAAAAAGCAATTATCAGTCGTGCGCTGTTGAGTCAGTCTGTTAGTGCTTTGATGCCAGGTGTATCCACCCACTCCTCTTCTCTCCTCTCCTCTCCTCTCCTCCGTGTCCATACAGTAGATGAGAGTGGTTGCTGAGGGAGTCACTCCATCACCTGTGTGGCGCCCTCCGCTGCTCCAGTCTATGAATGGTAAGCAGGTTTGGGTGCGGCGGGGTGGCCGGGGTCCACGGGGGGCCACCACTCACCATGACACAGGGGGGGCAGGAAGGAAGGGGACTTGCTTTACAGTTAAATGACAGCAGGTTAATTGACTGAGACCTTGGCAGTGGAGTTCACTGGAGAGAGACGGGTGGAGTAAAAGCTTTACGACCCTTATGTATCCGACTGACGTCCACTGCTCCAACCGGAATATCGGTTGCGTTTTTTTTTTTTTTTTTAATTGCACACAGTCTGGTGACAGTGGCATGGTCGCTGGCGGATCGTGGCAAGAGGGCGAGTCATGGCCAGAGCACTGGCAGCTCTCCTGCTGTTACCCCCCAGGAAGCGCAGGTCGGGGAGGCTCTGCCTCACCTTCGCTGTCAGAGAGGAAGCTGAATAATCCCCAGAGTTTCTTTGTAAAAGAGTTTAGAGGTAATCCACTCAGATTCAGTTTGCATGTTGACGTATTAGATCTATATGTACGTTCTGTAATGTAAATGAACACAGTAATTATGAACATTTACGTGCTCAGGTAGAACCTCCCGTCCGTCCGCCATTTTCCGCCATTTGCATGATGGGATATCTCGCTCCGGTTAGTGACCATCGGATGTTCACTACATTTCGCGGTGAATTGTGGGATACATTGAGTGCACTATATAGTGGACATGCTATGATCCCTAAGCTTTCGGACACCACTACAAAATGGCCTGGTCACTATATAGTGCACTATATAGGGGTTAGGGGGCGATTTCGGACACAGCCTTGGTCTCGTTCGTTCATCGTTTTTCACATTCACTCATTTCCCGACATTTTCTACATAGTGTTGTGTTGTTTGATTGGTCTGTTGTCCAGTGTGCGTAGGCCCGACTTCATGTGTTTATTGACTGTGGTGCCAATGGTAAAATATAAAACATTAGATTCCATGTTATGCATCTTTTTCCACAGTGCAGGGCTCTGTAATATTTATATTCTATAATATGTACCTGCTCCTGTTAGCGGCACAACACTGATCCATTACATCATCAAAGGCATGTGGCCATCATATACCCATCTTTACAGCAGCACAGGCTTTGTGCATTTCCTCCTGGAAATATTGATAAAAGGAAAAAAAAAACAGCAAAGATTTTCCCGGCACTGCATCATAACGCTGAGAACTGCCTTCATCTCCAGGCCTGAAACGCTGCTTTGTTTTTGTGTGGTGATGTGTTCACGCGTGGTTCCTCGTGATAGTGTAACGCTTCCACTTCTCCACCAGGACACCAACAAAGCCGAGTCATAACAGCAAATAAAGTAAACAACTAAAATATTTATTAACTTAAGATCTTTTTTTTTTTTTACAGCAAATTCTTATCACGACACAGTCTTCAAGTCAAATGACACTTAACCCTTTAAGTACAACTGAGTTGGCCACTCTCATCTGGAGAAGTAACGGTGAACTCCTCCGAGGTCGTCTATCAAAAACATGAACGAGCACATCAGGATCTAGAGGTTCCAAAACTGTTGGTTTCAAAAGTTCAGACATTAAAGGAGGAAACACAATGGCTTTTTTTTTGTTGTTGTTTTTTTTTTAGGAGGAAGGACAGCATTGTCATTTTCAACATTTTTTTTTTTTTACAAGTGTACATTTTTCTGTTTTGTCCTTTTCTCGTGTGGAGATTTTTCAGTCCATACAGACGTGTTGGAGAAATAAAATGGCTTGTCGGTCCAAAGCCGCCTGTTTGTACAAACACCGGGAATATTCTCTTGTCTGATTCCCCAAAATCCGCTGACGTTGGCGCGTTTAGCGAGGGACACTGATCCGAGATCTGTACACACAGGCGGGCTTGTTAAATCCATAAAGTCCGACAACAGCGGAAAGACGTTAAACTATGACGGATACTAAAAGGGTTAAGGCAAGAATAGAAAAATAAAGAAATAGTAAAAACAATAGAAACGTCGCATCTCTCTCACACGCGACTTAACAATGCTCGTAACCTAAGAAGCTGTGGTAGTGAGAATTATTCACATAGTCGTTCCTCTCTTTACACAACCCCTGCACTTTACACAGTATTTACAGCCAAACAGAACCTATCCCACAAAAAAGAATAGTGGTCCACTAAAAATGAACACGTCGTCCATGAACACAATGAGAATTAAAAAACTGTATAATTTCATCGTCATCGTCAGTATCAGTATGTAAAAACTTATACACACGGAGTTGCAAATTGTGTTTTACAGTCGTGATCGTTCATATCAAATCAATCAATCAACAGAGCAACCTGAAAAACCTTGTTTCCAGTGAACATTTGTACAAACGTCAGCCTCTGACTGCTGTGTTACACTGTGATGGGTACAGATAGCATTTACAGCACGTTTTTTGTGTAGGGTGTGTGTGCGCGTGTGTGTGTGTGTGGCTTTGTGATAATGAATGACAGCACACAAACAGATGTAGTGACAACCAGAGACGACACGAGGACACTTCCTTCCTGTCCACACACTAAACAACCTGCATCACTGTGTTCATAAAGGTGCAAGTTGCTCCTGTGTTTCTAATACTGTTCCTGTGATTCAGTCACACACACACGGCCAGAAACAAGACGTCTGCCATTAAACAGACCCATAGATAGGTCAGAGATGTATTTGCATTTAACGCCACAGACCCAACTCATCCTCGACACTTTTTTCCCTCCATTATATCCAGTGTTGATTTAATTTCTTACACAGAGTCAGCTGCAGCCACTGTGGACTTTATGTTGTTTATACGTATCCACGTTTTTCCTTTTTTTAAAAAAAAAAAAGATGTAATTGAATGTTGTTTACTCAGATTACATGTTGACTGACTATTTTAATTTCATTTAGGGATTATTATTTAAATTTGTTTTCCAGACTCCTCCAAAGGACGAAGATCTCTGCAACATGGCGACGGCGAAGAAAAACCACAAAGGAAGGAACGACACTAGAGAACAAGCGGCCTGGATGTAATGGCGAGAGGTGTGAAGGGACAGGGCGGTGCGGGATGTCAGAGTTTCGAACACGTGAACTTTAGCGGGAGAAGCTCTGGACTCTCCAGCGTTAATAAGCCTGGCCTTCTGTAAACAGACCCGGCACTGGGTGACCTGCTGGCATACTCAAACCCAGGTCTGTCTGACATGACTGACTAATTATCCACTTTCCGTCTTTTCCTCCTTTCTTTTCTTCTCCTGCCACACAGCGGGCGATTCAGCGCTGCAGGGGCGTTGGGAGATGCCAATGTCGGGAAACGCCGATGCGGAATGAAATTGTTTCAGCGAATCAGCGTGCAGGATTCGGGTCGGGGCGAGTGATGCAACGTGGCTGCGACTGTCTGAGGTGAGCTGTCTCAGGGTATATTTTGATAAAAGCGAAGGGCGCGAGAGGTCAATCTGACAGTCGAGTACTTTTATTCTTGATGTTCGATATCTAAACGTCTGTGGATGTCTAGCATCTCAGAAACCAAACGTGATGTTGAGTTCAGGTGTTGCTTGTTAAATCGAAAACAACACCTTATTGTTCATAACAACTTTATTATGAATCTAATGTAGTCCATCCTGTGACGTGGCCCCTAGCTGGAGCCACAGGCCAAAGTTCACCAGTCAGAAGCCTGATTTTATTATCAGTCATTTCTGATTTGACCCCCAAGTTGCTGCCCTCAAACAAGAACAAGTATGATGATACCCAAAGTCTGCAGCTCATGTTGTGATGGGTTTTTTTCAAAACATAATGGAAAACTGGCAAACGTTAGACAAGCCAGATTTTTTTTAATATCATCTGAACATCTATCATCTGAATAATAAAAAAAGTAGAAGTTCAGCTAATCAACAAAACAGCTTTGGACACTGAGGGCTCAGATTAAGTTCAGTATCAGATATATGTGGAAACGTGGACGCGACAGGGTTCAGTTTAATTTTGAATTTGAATCCGAAACACCACTTTTTTATTTTTTGCATCAGTTCAACAAAAACGATCCACTCAGAACATCCCATATGTCGAGCTAACGGAATATTGCACTAAAAGCAGATGCGTTACTTTTACTACCACAACAACAAGTGTTTTGTAACATCTTCCTGCAGGCGGCGAAGCGACGAGTGCACCTACACGTGGGCGACGGAGACGACAGCGGGAGCTCTGCAACATCTGTCCAGCCGTGAGTCCTTTTCATAACGACGACTCGTAACACAGAGTGAGTTGTGTATCTCTGGTTCTCAGTCGTACACAACGCCGAGCGCGTTTCCTCCAGGCTTGTAGTGAAATGGGAAACGGCACAAAAACACACAGACGACACAGTGGTTGCAGTGAGAGAGACGTGGCCTCAGTCTTCTCCCGAGCCCCACACACACACACACACACACACACACACACACACACACACAGAGAAA
Source organism: Trinectes maculatus (assembly GCA_016785345.1). Taxonomy (NCBI): domain Eukaryota; kingdom Metazoa; phylum Chordata; class Actinopteri; order Pleuronectiformes; family Achiridae; genus Trinectes; species Trinectes maculatus. The sequence goes on from JAFBJQ010000086.1 coordinate 309,996, forward strand.
CACACACAGTTTGTTGACAGAGTTACGGCATAGAAGCACAGCCTCCATACCCCCGTTTGTCCAGTGTGTGTTTGTCTTTTCTGTGCTCACACCGGCATGCACGTGTGCGTGCGAGTCTGTCGTATGGATCCGAGGGGGGCGTGGTCAGATGGAGGGTGGGGGGGGTCCCGCAGTGAGAGGAGGAGGAGGGTGGTGGTGTGAGGAGGAGGAGGAGGAGAAGAGCCTTAGTTGTTCTGAAGGCAGTCGAGATCCACGGAGCAGCAAACGTTCCCGTTCTGAGTGGCAGAGGATGGAAACACAAAGGAGAGATGTAAACAATAACTTCACTACAGCACATTATAATTTAAATAGAACAGTGTGTCTGTTTGGCCTCTGAAATTCATACTGCAGAAGGAACTAGCAGAGTAAACATGACCGGTACAGGTCAGTTTGCGCGGTACAAGAGAACGTGCTGCATTTATACCCGGCCACTAGTGGCATCAATTTTCCCGACGCGTCTGCCGCGCTTTTTTCCGATATCCATCTCCGAGATTAATGTCAGAACTGTGGCACTTGAGAAGTGAGAGGAGTTTAGGACGTGAGGCTCTGTGAGGTGACAAATTTGAGAAACTGAACTGAGTAATGTGTCTTTTCCCAGACAAGGTCCCGGTTAATCTGGATAATCAGCGGAGCTGAGCGTCACAGTGGCACGCTGCCTCAGTGGAACTACTCCCTACGGAAAAGTACGTCCCTGTGAAGAGGCTTTCAGAGGTCAGTAGGTCAAACGCTTAGTAAACACCGGATCTGCAGGATTTGATATCGCTTTGGTCAAATGGCGAATATACAGCCGTGACACCTGACAGTACAGACTGTTAAAGGATGAGTCAGGTGATTGAGTCAGTTTTATAATAAAAGGACCAAACAAGCCATCAACTGATCATATATATATAACATATATAATTGTTAGGTTAGAGTCTGATCTTATTCCAAAAGTTAGAAACATAAACTAAAACTAACTGAGTGCAGTGGCTCTATATTTGGGACCTGTTTTTTTTTTTTTTTTTTTTTAAAGCTTCTACATCTTCAGTTGAATAAATCGGGCTGGAGGCTGCGTTTCGCTGACAGGCTCAAACGGTTCATTTTCACTGAACGTGCGGAGATGATCTGAGTAGCGGTGACATGTCGATCTGCATATTTGACTCTTTTTATCATTTAAATGAATCTTACATCATCTGTTACAGTCGCATTTTCAGACATTTTTCCCGTCTTCGTCTTGGAGGAGACAGAAAAAGCACAACGGACATAAATATAAAAAATAATAAATCGCTTTGAGCCTCTGTAACGGCATTGAGATTTTTATATCCCAAAACCGTGTGTGCAACAGATGATGTAAACCCAGTTTTATAAATGGAAAAATTGCATTTGCATTGCATTTAGCATGTTTTCATAATATTAAACTAATCAAATGAATAATGATGAACCTCATCAGACACCAGTGGTGAATCAGACATCGATGCAGCACGGTAACACAAAGCTCCATTCTGGTTGTTTACCTACCTTACACTTGCAGGTGGTGCAGGGCGAGTTGGGCATATGCCATGTGTCTCCGCTGAGGCGGGCGATGCCTGCCGGGTCCTGGCACGTCTGCCGGATGTCGTATGACAGGTTGTCGGCCAGGCAGGGGTCTGTGACGCAGCGCGGGCAACACTCGCCCTCTGCCACCGCCGTGTACTCGCACATCAACACGGGGCAAACCAGAGGCCAGCAGTCCACCTCCCCCTCCTGCACAGACACACACACACACACACAGGTAAGAAAAAAAAAAAGTGTGTTTCTTTTTGTGTGCGAACCAGCTGATCCGCCAACTGCCTCTATAGGTCACACACTGATTTTGTTGCCGCAGCTCTAATTAGAGAGGTGGTAATTAGCAGAGGCCTCCACACAGCAGAGCGGCAGATCAGGGCTCCGTATTCAAACAAAGCCCAGGTCTGAGCTCCACGCTGATGAGATTCTGTTTGTGTTCTTTAATGTCATCTGTGTCACCGCACTCAGCGGATTTCAGATGAAGGTCAGCTAACACACAGGCGTCTCGGTGTCTTTCTGTGTACAGACCATGCAGCGGCACTGCTGGCAGCCGTACAGCCAGGACGCTCCGCTGCGGTACAGGGTTCGTCCACTCTGATCCAGACACTGGCTGCTGGGCCTGTTGTCGCAGCTGGGACAGCAGAACAGGTCCTCGTCCGGGTCTCCGCAGTCGCAGGGTCTCCTTCTGCAGTACGTCTGCCCGTCCTGCACAACACAGGTGACAGACATAATCACATCTCCCCCATGAGGAGGAGTGACTCCACGGCGCCACCTTTCAACAACACAAACAACAACAGGCCTGAGATCCAGTGTCATTTTCTAGTGTTGTTAGCCTGTTGTCTTTTGGTTGTGAAAAGGGGGACATCAGATTTTCCTTCTTGCTGACTGTGGGCGGGGCTAAAACTGAAAGCTATTGTGTTTCCTAATGCGCAGCTGATTATACATTTCATCTTATATGTACAGATGCAGAATGACTGGCATGGAAACAATGCAAATGTAAAATAATCCATTTCACAAAAAACAAACAACAACAAACCCAAACATGTAATATTAAATCTGAGCCTGTGGGATGTGATCAAGGTGAAGATGTCTGATTCCTCTCAGAAGCCTTGAAGCAGAGTTTGATAACAGTCTGGCCTGTTAGATCCTTCAGGCAGCTTATTCAAGGCCACTTTGGCAACTCACATCTCCACTTTCTAACTCGAGTTTATTAGAGCTGTGAATGAAGCAAAACTGTGTCAGAAGTTTAATATCTGTGCTGGAATACAAAGTCAAAGGCGGGCGCGTCTGTCTCCTCTGTCGCGTCTCCCCAATCACTGTGTCCCTGGCTCTCCGTCTGCACCCGCAGGAAACTTTATGGGCCTTATTACTCCGTACAGCCAGCGCTGTCTGGCCTGGGGACGACAGTGTAATGGAGATGTAAAAATGTTACATAAAATGGCTGTTAGAAAATGTATGGGGGCCGTAAAATCATTCCGCATACCATTAAAAGGGCAATTCAGAGCCAGTTTTTTTTATCGCTGCATATTGTCCTGCTACAGTAGCTGCTGAGTCCCAGGGTGCCAGTATCTATGGCCTTGGTGTTTACAGCTTCAGCCCTGGACGTGCAGGGAAATCACTGCCAATCGTACGGCGCTGGCAGGATACGCAGAGACAGACTGTTTGTTTTCATGCCAGAAACAAGCGCAGGCCTGCAGACTGCGGTGCTGCCCAAAACAATGACATTCCTGCCTTTTTATGACAACTTGGACGACAGCTACTTCATGATGAGTTTGATGACCACACAACATTATTATTATTATTTCTTCTTTTTATTCGATGTGACGATTGTCGTTTTTCCTCACAGCTGTTTTATTATGGAGCGTTTATGTTCTCTATGGGTTTAAACACCAATCTCAGTTTTCTTTTTTCAGTCTCCTTGACATTAATGGGTTTTTTTTACTCCCAAACTCCCATTCCGCTGACACTGTTTTCAGACATAACCTCCACAGTCCACAGTATGATGATATCATTTTTGACGACATACCATACGATGACTTTTTTCAAAAAACGACAAGAATATTATTTTCAAAAAATGACAGAAAAAATATTTTTTAAAACGTCAAAAATGATGAAAAACTATGAATGTTTTTTTGTTTTGAATTATGAATTATTTTTTCAAAAAAAGACAACTTTTTTCAAAAAAATTACACATTTTTTATTATTAAATTACACAAGAAACGTCAAAAATGCAAAAAAGATTTTTGTTAATTTTTGGAAAAAACTAAAACATATTTTTAAAAAGACGCATATGTTTTTTCAAAAGCATGCCAAGAATTCTTTTTCTATTTTTTTAAATGACATTTTTTAAAGAAATGTCAAAAATGTTTTCTGACAACAAACACTACAATGACATTTTTGCTGACCAATAGCAACCTGGTTAACCCGAATATCTGTCTCTCTCTCTCTTCACTATTTTACAGTCATTCTCAGGCTCCCTACACCGATCAGGAGGGTTTTCCCCAGAAGTGAAATCACTGTGTGATCACACAATGAGCATCTCACCCCCAAATCAACACATGATTCAACAACTAAGAATGAAAACAAGAAGGTCGGTGGATCCTGAACACTGATCCAGTGTGAGAAAAGCCTCTCACTTGCTGCACACATACTTGTTGTGCTTGTCAAATGCACAAAAGGAAAGCAAATCAACTCTAAACTACAGTGGAAGCCTGACTGAAAAAAAAGTACCTGCTCCCCTGGTGGATAAATGATCTGTCCGTCTTTAAACTAGTTCGGTGTTGTGTGGCTAGAGGTTGTAAATGATGGTGCCAAGACACTTTATGTACAGCTCTGTTCATTATCACAGATAAATGAAAGTAACGCCTTACACTATAATATGTCGTTTTTTGACGTTTCGGATGTTTTTCGAAAAATATTCAAACAATTTCATTTTTCACAAAATTTTTGACGCCTTACTATACTGTCATTTTTGACGAAAAAAAATTAAATAACGTGCTAAAATGCCATAAAATAACATATGTCAAAAATACCCCAAAACAGCCAAAAATTTGAAATGGAAGTAACTCGCTAGAATACCTTAAAATAGCATGAACTCACCCCACAGAATGATATTTTATTCATCAAAAGCCAGAAAATCTCAATTTCTCATTGGTCAAGAATCGCAGAAAAACGTAAGGGGTTAGTATGTCGAAAATGCCCAAAAACGGCCAAAAATTTAAAATGGAAATAATGCGCTAAAATGGCATAAAATAGCGTGCAATCACCCCCCAGAATAATATTTTGTTGATTAGACGCCAGAAAACCTCACTTTCTCATTGGTCAAAAATCGCGGAAAAACGTAAGGGGTTAGTATGTCGAAAATGCCCAAAAACTGCCAAAAATTTAAAGTGGAAATAACGTGCTAGAATGGCAGGAAATAGCGTGCTAACACCCCGCAGAATGATATTTTGTTGCTTAGACGCCAGAAAACCTCATTTTCTCATTGGTCAAAAAACGTAAGGGGTTAGTATGTCGAAAATGTCCAAAAATGGCCAAAAATTTAAATTGAAAATAATGCACTCAAATGGTGTAAAATAGCGTGAAATCAGCCCCCAGAATGATATTTTGTTGATAAGACGCCAGAAAACCTCATTTTCTCATAGGTCAAAAATCGCAGAAAAACGTAAGGGGTTAGTATGTCGAAAATGGCCAAAAATGGCCAAAAATTTAAATTTGAAATAACGCACTCAAATGGCCTAAAATAGCGTAAAATCACCCCCCAGAATGATATTTTGTTGATCAGACGCCAGAAAACCTCATTTTCTCATACGTCAAAAAACGTAAGGGGTTAGTATGTCGAAAATGTCCAAAAAT
>JAFBJQ010000088.1:0-25000 GCA_016785345.1 Trinectes maculatus
TATCACCCTGGGGGATGATTGCACGCTATCTTCTGCCAATCTAGCGCGTAATTTCCACTTTTAAACGATGTCCACTTTTGGCCATTTTCGACATGTTAACCCCTTACGTTTTGGTCCGATTTTTGACCCATGCTGAAATGAGGTTTTCTGGCATCGAATGGAGAATATATCACCCTGGGGGGTGATTGCACGCTATCTTCTGCCAATCTAGCGCGTTTTTTCCACTTTTAAACGATGTCCATTTTGGGCACTTTTCGACATACTAACCCCTTACGTTTTGGTCCGATTTTTGACCCATGCCGAAATGAGGTTTTCTGGCGTCTAATGGAGAAAATTGCACCCTGGGGGGCGATTTCACGCTATGTTCTGCCAATCTAGTGCGTTTTTTTCCCAATTTTAAACGATGTCCATTTTTGGCAATTTTCGACATTTTGCGATTTTTGACCAATGAGAAAATTAGGTTTTCTGGAGTCTAATCCAGAAAATATCATTCTGGGGGGTGATCTCAGGGTATTTTCTGCCAATTGGGCCCGTTATTTCCCTTTTTCGTATTTGGCCATTTTTGAACATTTTGTGACATACTAACCCCTTACGTAATTTTGCGCTTTTTAACCAATGAGAAAATTAGTTTTTCTGGCATCTAATCCACAAAATATCATTCTGGGGGCTGATTTCAGGCTATTTTCTGCAAATTGGGCGCGTTATTTCACTTTTTTGTGTTTAGCCATTTTTGGTCATTTTCGACATACTAATCCCCTACGTCTTTTTGCGATTTTTGACCGATTAGAAAATGAGGTTTTCTGGCATCAAATCCACAAAATATCATTCTGGGGTGTGATTTTGGGCTATTTTCTGCCAATTGGGCGCGTTATTTCCCTTTTTCGTGTTTGGCCATTTTTGGGCATTTTCAACATACTAACCCCTTACATAATTTTGCGATTTTTGACCTATGAGAAAATTAGGTTTTCTGGTGTCTAATCCAGGCATTTTTCACAAAAGAAAATTTTCACAATAAGAGAAATCAGTAAAAAAAAAAGTTACAGTGTAGCATGTCGTTGCATGCTCTCACAAAAGCGTAAAACATTTCACAAAAAAATCATAGTGTAGTATGTCATCAAAAATTTCACAACATTTTTAACTTTTCACAAAAACACCAAAAATTTCACAAAAATGTCACAGTGTACCATGTCGTTGAAAATTCCAAAATCATCACTTTTCACAAAAACGTCAAAAAATCAACAAAAACACTATAGTATAGTATTTTGTTTAAAATTTCACCATTTTTCCGTTTTTCACAAAAATGTCAAAAATTTTGAATTTGAACAAAAGTATTAATGCAACACTTTTGCTCACATTTTTTATGAGATGAACTGAAAGATCTCAAACATTTTCTATATACACAAACGACAATTTCTTTGAAATAATGTTCACAAATCTGTCTTTATCTGTGTTACTGAGCACTTCTCCTTTACCAAGACAGCATGATTATTGTACATTGTACTCCTCTTCAATGGCTGTGCGAAGTTGCTGGATATTGGCAAGAACTGGAACATGCTGTCGTATACACCGATCCACACATCCCAAACATGCTCAATGTGTGACATGTCCAGTGAGTATGCTGGCCATGCAAGAACTGGGATGTTTTCAGCTTCCATGAATTGTGTACAGATCCTTGCAACATGGGGCCATGCATTATCATGCTGTAACATTAGTTGATGGTCCTGGATGAATGGCACAACAATGGGCCTCAGGATCTCGTACCGGTATCTCTGTGCATTCAAAATGCCATCAATAAAATGCACCTGTGTCCTTTGTCCATAACATACGTCTGCCCATATCAGAACCCCACCGCCACCATGGGCCACTCGATCCACAACATTGCCATCAGCAAACCACTCATCCACATGTTGCCACACATGTTGTCTGACATCTGCCGTGAACAGTTAAAACCGGGATTCATCCATGAAAGAACACCTCTCCAACGTGCCAGACACCATCGAATGTGAGCATTTGCCCACTCAAGTCGGTTACGACGACAAACTGCGGTCAGGTCAAGACCCTTATGAGGACGACGAGCATGCAGATGAGTTTCCCTGAGACGATTTCTGACAGAAATGTGCAGAAATTCTTTGGTTCTGCAAACCGATTGTTGCAGCAGCTGTCCATTTGGCTGGTCTCAGACAATCTTGGAGGTGAACATGCTGGATGTGGAGGTACTGGGCTGGTGTGGTTAAATGTGGTCTACGGTTGTGAGGCCGATTAGATGTACTGCCAAATTTTCGGCAGCGGCAGCCGGTAAGGAGATGCACAAGGACACAGATGCGTTCGGGATCGTGGCGATACCGTAGGTTTATTCACAACACAGGGTCTACACGGTTGATAACAGAAATCTAAAGGAAATGCTCATTACACTCGTGATCTCAACCCCTACAGTGTGTCAAGAGGGACAAGAGGGACAAAAAAGGCAATTCACCATAATAAACTCTTATTTTAGCGTGGTGTTATAGCGACATCTGGTGGCATAATGTATGCACAATGGCACAATGAATGTACGGTCCGACTTACGACGAAATTCGGTTTCGACACATTCTCAGGAACGGATCTCCGACGTAACTCGAGGACCCCCTGTATATCGCAAATGTCTGAGATCTTTGTGTTCAGCTCATGAAAAATGGGAGCAAAAACAAAAGTGTTGAGTTTATATTTTTGTTCAGTGTATGTAACTGGCTCATTTTTCTCCTCATTTAATAATAGATAAAAAAAACAGATTTGGCCCTCACCTAAAAAGTTTGCACATCCTTGACCTAGAGTGACTGAAAGTACGACCACTAGTGGCACTTCATTTCCAGTGTCCATGGTTTATGATGATTTATGCTAATTAGGATACCCATCATGCGTTGCAGTTTGCATTTCTAATTATTATACTTAAAGACCGTTTTAAGTTATTTGCCATATTTTGCCACAGATTTTTTTGCCATGAATTATCCTCATGCAATGATAAAGTTTTGCACGTAAAATGAGCAGGCACACCACCCAATTGCTCATGAGATTAATCTACTAATATCTTGCTTGTGGGGGGCCTCTAAACCAGGAGGGCCCGGGTTCCGCCTTCCCTTTGTATAGCTCTGCCCCTGAACTGAGGTCAGGCATCATAAAAGAATTATACCTTTCACAGTTGACCATTAACATAGCCTCATTAAGCCCCTCATGTTTGACATAATTGTCGTAAGATATAGGTGACTGATCTTTCGCAAATCTTTAACAGTCATCTTACCCTGCAGTATCGGCACTGCTCTCCATGCATTAATGGCACCTTGGCTGCAAAACTGACCAATGGCACTTTCCAGAAAGAAAAGTGGGATTCCAATCACCACCAACATCAAAAAATATGGGATGAGAAAGGCTCCTGTTCAAAAGTAATATAAATGTGATAGTTATAATGATATAATGGGATTAATCAATTAATGGATTAGACGTCCAAGAACTACATACCCCCTCCATTCTTGTAGGCTAAATATGGAAATCTCCATATATTTCCAAGTCCAACGGCATATCCAATAGTGGAGAGAATGTACTCCCTCTTGCTGGCCCAGTTCCCTCTTTCAGCGTTCTCATCTCCATCTTTAGCAGGTGGATCCTGCTTGTTGAAAAGTCAACAAACAGAAATGTTTTATATTAACAGTAAAATATATTTTCTTCTTTTTTTGCTGTCATAATAGAAAAACATGCATTTTCATTTCTTTGTGTAATTAAGAATAGATTTTAATGCTTTCAGGGAATGAACTATTTTTTTGGTCCAAAAGAAAGAATGAGCAACAATGGCATTATCAGCAAGACATTTTCACTAGTCACTAGAGTCGACTGTTTTTTTAATTATGGTGTATACACCAGCAGCATTTTGAAAGGATGATCTATATATATATATATATATATATATATATATATATATATATATATATATATACGTTGTCCAACAAAAAGTGCCTCAGAGAGAGGGATGGTTATAAAAATTACAACAAAAATCCTATCTTCTAAGAGGGAAAAGGCAGTAAACAGTTCTAAACTAAAAACCCCTCCTAACCCTTTCATGCATAGAGGTCACTACAGTGTACAGCTGTTTAAAAGTGTTTTTTCTCTATATATGCCTGCAATTTTGGCCACTGCTGCATATAGTCCACTCTAGTGGAAGGTATTGCATCATCCCAGACAAAAAAATCCCATTGGCTGGTCATTGCAATGGGAAAAAGTAGTCAGTAAAACCAAGATGGCCGACAGACAGGGAGAAAGACAAAACACCTCAGCTATTTCGGCTTCTACCTTCTATAAAAAGATACCATTGCAGGTAAAAAAAAAATAATTACATAAAGTAACATCTAAGGTGACATATTATGTAAAGATTTTCCAAGTTTTGATTTTATATTTGGAGGAAATACAGATTAATCATCTGTCCACTCAATTGTACATCATGCATCACTAGCTATGTTTCAGCTTCAATGCAATGTCAATTACTACCAACGTTGTTCTTGAAAATAATTCATATCCTATAATGTTTTGGCTGTAAATGAACTTTATAATGTAATTTGAGTTTTATTCTATATATCCTTATATTTTGTAGAGCTCAAAAAGACAGGCATACAGGGTAATAGAGGAGTTTCCAGACTCAAGTGAGGAAGACTGTGCTTCTGGTAGCAGTGATGAGGAATGGCTGCCAGTACAGACAGGTGCAAGCAGAGAAGTAGGATCAAGCAGTGATAGTGAAGGTGAGGAGTCTGGAAATGTTGCTGAGGGAGTTGAGGCTGAGGAAGGAGATGAAGCTGATGAAGGAGATGAGGCTGTTGAACCTGAGGGACCACCACCTCCCAGAGCTCAGGGGAAAAAAGCAAAAGAAAAGAGTGTCAGAAATGTCTGGAAAGCTAAGGATAACCAGTTTGAGGGAGACCTGCCTCCTTTCTTAGGAGAGAGCAAGATGAATGTTGAGGGAGCAGATCCAATAGATTTCTTCATGCATCTTTTCACCCAGGATATGATCGATGACATTGTATACAATACAAACCTGTACGCTGTCCAGAAAGGAAAAGACAAGCTGGCATTGACCTCAGAAGAGTTCAAAACATTTCTTGGAATTAATATGGTAATGTCATATGTCAGATATCCTAGATCCAGAATGTACTGGTCATCAGAGACAGGACTTCGTCTTGAACTGATAGCCAATGCAATGCCAGTGAACAGATTCGAGCAAATTCTTAGTTACATGCACTTTGTTGACAACTACTCACTGGACCCCAAAAATGCTGACAGGTTTGTCAAAATCAGACCAGTCTTGGATGCACTCAAGGAAACCTTCCGCTCAGCACTTGATCCAGAAGAATTTCAGTCGGTCGACCTTGTTTTATATCCCTAAGGATGTATAAAAACACTTAGTGAAAAAATCCTGACTGAGTTCATCATAATTCATGCATGAGAGGGCTAAGAGGGAAAAAGACAAGACAATATATTTAACTATTCTACTCTCTATTCGTGAAAGCTATGAAAAAATTATAAGGCTTAAGGCCAACAAAAAATCACTTCTACGAGGCTACAAACTGAAACAGAGAATAACTTAACTTTGACAATACTATGAAAACACTGGTGGAACTTGACTATAGGACAAGACACACTGGCACAGGACAAAGTGAGACGCAGACTATAAACACACATGGAGGTAATGGGGAACAGGTGAAAACAATCAGGATCAGGGAAGACAATCAGACGGAGGCACAAGAGGAAGGTTAAGTGACCTGAAACGAGAGGAGAGTTACTTTTCAAAATAAAACTGGAAATCACAATACAACATGTAGACAGGACAAAAAACATAGCTTGACACTATTGACGGCATGACACTTTTGCTCTCATTGTTACTATTTTGTGGGAAATTGTTCAGTGAAAGTCAGTCAGGTTTACAATCTTACCTGGATTGCAACTGCAGGATTACTGAAGATTAAATCCTTAAAATTTTTCCAGCCGTATTTTCTCATGTTCTTTCACCTGCTTGCCAAAGGTCCGTAAAAAATGTTCAAATGACTCAGGTAGGTCTGTTTTAATGTCCCCCACTTCCTCCTCCCCCAACAGACAAAGGAGTAATGTTTTACAGCCAGTCACCTCCCCAGTCACCTCCCCCATAACACTGGTGATCTGGTTTTTCATAAAAACCTTTCTACAAAAAAATCTGAAATAGTGTTTTTTTTATGACCAAAGTTTCCTCTTAACAATTTAGTTGATGTTGTTCACCATTTTTGACGTATATTTCCAGTCATAATCATTTCTCATGTACAATGTTATGTTGCTGAAATAGGCAAACACTGTATTTGCAATCTTCCCACTGCCTATTGCTGCAAAGGTAAGACATCATATCATCAGTACTGATAAACCTTCAAAGCAATGGAGCTGTAGTAGTCAGTAGCACAACACAATGTGTTGTGTGGTGTATATGTGACTCAGGTGAATGACTCAGTGCCAGTAACCATGTGATAACAACTGCTCCCTAAGCCACTGCTGTGACTGATGATGGATAGATCTTATTTTGGTCAATGACATCTAGTATAATGGGGATACTGTTCGTCAGCAAACACTTCTCATAATCACATTGTCTCATAATGTGACCACAATACTGTGAGGTGACACGACCAGTGACACAGAGAAATTAAAAAGAGTTGCTCTCATGACTGATCAAAATACATTACCATTTTATCCAAACAATTATAATACATCCACGTTTCCATGGTAAAAGTCGTAAAAAACACACATATCCCACAAAACACATATGTTGAACACACATTGAATTAGTTCCAGTCTTAGAAAAAGTTTATGAGTGCACTGGGCCCTCATAATTGTTACATTTGAAAAAAAAAATCGCTCCATATGCAACTGATTAGTAATTTTAATGGTAAAGAAAGGGATTTTTTGTGCTAAAATGGTCAACGTACACAATTAAACAGAATTTTGCAGTTCCATTTGGATACATGAGCTGACGTCTTCTGCACAAGTTGTATGAGTCAAGAAGAGGCCATTTGTGGATTATAGGTTTGAAGGGACAGCCTAGTCACTTCAAACCTATAATGTACATTATCTCTAATGACTGTATCTACTGGTGTACCCACAGATTACAAAATGTAGTAATTGTGCCTTATGACCAGTTTCTCAGAGGCCAAATGACACAATGTGGTTTCAGCTTTCAGAAAATCTATTTTAGAACAGGTTGACTCACAGAGGACAGTGTTGGGAGGATACGGGATTGAACAAGAATGTGTGACTTGCATTCTGTAGTTTCCAAACCTCCAGTCAGGTAAGGGCCCATCAGAGCCAAAAACTGTATTGAGAAAGGAAGGTGACGAGGACCCGGCTTTTTACATAAATATCAAGTATATCTGAGTTTTCATCTGATTTAAACTGGTCCAACTTTGTGCCAATGTTGCCTTCAAAGCCTTCCAAACTGTTATCTATTGGTTCTATTTATTAAATAAACATACCGACAGTTATAAGGTTTGAATTCTTTGAGGTTTATTCTTTCCTGCTGCCTGCTTCATAGGTTCAGAGTAAATATAAGGAGACAAACTCAAAGCACCACTTCATCCTGTCCATTAGGCTTGAGAGGGCACGTCTCCTGGATCCTTCATGACTTTGCACCAGTCTATAGTACACATGCGACATTAATGTGTAGTCTACTGTCCTGAATAGTGTTGTTGACATTCCACAGCAGGAACAAAAAGGATGTGGAGCAGGAAATTGTCTCCTCCAGTAATCTGCAGTGAGTAGGTGAAGACAATGCAGTCTTTCAGAGGGACCATAAATCCGTAAGTAAGTTAGTAACCTTTGAGAAATCAAGTGCATACATGTATTTTACAGTATGAAAAGTCCTTCTTCAAAAGATAAGACATTTATGGAGTTTCATCCAACAAAAACCTTTGCTGTACTTCCAGATCAGTGATGCCCCCCTGACCTAAATATGTTACCATCCATAAAAACACTGGATCAAAAACATATCCTGTGAGACTTGTAAAAATATATTATTATTACTGTACATAATAAATGATCTTTAAGAAAGTAAAAAAAAGAAAGAAAACACATACCTTTTTTAAATCTCAGATTTGATTTATTCTAAAATTGGCTTGTGTACATGAATACAGTATTTTACCCAGTCCATGCATAACATACATTAATACACAACACCCAAAGTGTTTCTGTGTATGTCTAAGTCACTATAATAACACAGATATATTTCACACTGTATAAAGATATTTTGTACATTTATATGAAAAGTTTACTGTGCAAAAACAGGGTCTACAATGGAGAAGTAACAACACGTTTAAAACCAAAGGAACATAATAAAGCATGGTTTGGCATAATGCACCTAAAGGCAACTAGGTTAAAGTACAACATTATTGACTGTCACATCCTCATATGGAGGATCAGGATTGGATTATTTTTAGTATTAAAAGACAGGGTCATTGTCTTTACAGAATCAATGTAATTTGAATTACGATCACGTCATTTTTTTTTAAGACAAGACTTTGACAAGACAAGACTCATGCAATCTCATATTGTTGTGAAATTATATCATCATCTCCGCTTTGCTTTGGTTTTGGCACATGTCACAAAAACAGTGTGTTACTTTATGGGGCTTGTTGTAAAAGTGTGCGGCGTCTGTGAGCAAACTGCCACAGCTGTGTTGCGCACACAGTTAGACCTCAAGGCTGGAAGCCTGCCGCAAGCACATCGAGGACTCTGAAGGGATGTCCTGAAGGCTGATCTCATTCCCATCCAGTCGCAGCGTCAGCAGTTTGGAGAAACTGGTCACATCAACAACGCTGCAGAAACTGCCCAAAGTGAACTCTGCAACCACAGGACAGAGTAAGAGACAGCACAGCAGATGCTCACAGGAGGCAGACATGATAACTCTTATCACATTTATATGACGTTTATGACACTGACATTTTTTCTTTTTTTTTACGCATTTTTACCTTTGATCTGGTTTGCCTGCAGGTAAAGATGTTGCAATGAGGTGCTAACAAGTGGGATTCTCTCCAGTTTGTTGAAGCTCAGGTCCAGCTCCACTAGCCCTGTTACATTGAAGGTGTTTAGAGGGATGCCCTTGTCTGTTAGCTGGTTGTGGGCCATCCTGACATACTGCAGCTGAGTGAAACGGCCCATGAAGCCCTCTGGTAGAGAGTCAATAGAGTTGTAATCCAGGTAGAGCTGGTGCAGATGTTCAGGGAGGGCCTCCGGGACCTGGGGATCATTTTATGAAAACGTTGTCTGGACTGGAAATACTCTATTCTTTTGACATGACCTACACAAACACATACAGTATATTACCTTTGTCAGCTTGTTGCTGCTGATATCCAGCAGTGTGAGGGATTTCAGTGTCTTCAGTGATGTGCTCATGTCTGTGACTGCATTATCGTGAAGATACAGGATAGTGAGGTTGTCCATCCCCTCTAGGTCTGCAGGTGTTACCTAGGCAACAATATACTGACAAAATAACTATCAGGAACAGACAAGGTATTTGTATGAATATCAACCGATGCAAAGAATCACCTTTTCAATCATGTTATGATTGATTCTCAGATCTCGTAATGAGCGAGGGAGGTTGGGAGGGACACTGGTCAAGTTGTTGTGCTGTAGATACAAACGCTCGAGTGCTTCCATCTTCAGAAAAGCCTAAAATAAAGCAAAGAATGGGCAACATAACTAATACAAATTTACCCTTAATGACAAAAACAGTCCCATTTATTCTTCTGGCCTCTTCACAGATGGAATGAAATGTCAGTGTACTTTTAAATGTATGGATAATAGATATAAGCAGTGTGCTGGTGTGTGACAGGAATGTGGGAGTGACGTAGATCTGAGCAGCAACTTAGCTCTTCGTGTTTGTTTAGTGGCTCCATTAGTTCAGATAAGCTGCAGTCTGAGGCACATGTTCACGTTTGTTAGTTTCACAAGGGAGAGACTGGCTGCTGTCTTTTTGTCACTGTGACTGACAAACAGGTTAGAGACAGAAGTGGGCTCATCTTGAAACCAGCAAAGTCAAAGACTATAAAGCAGTTTGGTTTCTGATACAGAAAAGTGATTTGTAGAGCTGGTACATTATAAATTCTGTTGCACAGGGGGAAAATGCTTTCAGTGTTTTCAAACAATAATGCTTCAAATGTAACGCAAAGAGACATTTTGTTTCCTCACACATGCAACAGTATTACAATAACTTTTGCTTTGTAATTAAATAGATGTTAGCCACCTGCCAACCATCTGACGCCCATTTAAACCAGCATCTCTGCATCATATTCTCAGGCCATGTGCATTTGGCTAAGACCAGATGTCAGTTTACCTTCTTGCCAATGGATTCGGATGTCAGCTGGTTGTGGTGCATCATGAGCCACACCAGGTTGGTTGCATTAGACAGAGCTGAGTCGGGCACAGCGGTGATGGCATTGTCTTGGAGGTACAAGTATTTGATATAGGAGGGAATGGTTGGCATGACTGTTAGGCCCCGCCCATTGCAATACATGGCAACAGGGTAGGTGGGGGGGCAGTCACATTGATCGGAACACTCCCCTCTTGTGGTGTCTGCCTGCAGAGAGCCAAAATAATATCCTTGGCTCTGGCGGCCATATAGCCAAGCAAGAGGGTCCCATCCATGAGAGAGCGTGGGTGGAAGCAGAGCAGACAGGAAGAAGATAGTCACCAGACGCATGGTCCAAGCCACACAGATCTCCTCTGTAATCTATCAATGACAAAGACAGTGACACACCAATAAAATGCAGAAACCAATTTTTTTTTTAATTTTGAGACAGTTTTCCATATGATGCAGAGACTTTTTCAGTAACGACTGTTGTGAGACACTGTTTCCACTAACGTTTTCTTCAAATGAAGACTTTCTTTCTCATATAATAAAGAGGCACAGGATTCACTTGAATCAACCGAAAATGCATGAATAAACTGTCCCCTAAATCATAGCTTCAAAAAATAAACATAACATGGGTAAATATTTTTCCTATAAGCACAAAGATATCCTCATTGCTTTCACACTGAGGTCCAAAGTGCTGTGCAGGCACTGACCTTGTTTTGAAGTTTAACTGACTGCTGAGACTCACATTCTTTGGGGTCTTAATCCAGGGAGGAAGACCTGGCCATGAATACCACCTTTGTAAATGCTTCTCACTGCTGCCCCACAATTATCCATCCAATAATGACTCTGATTTTTTCAGAAGAAAAAAGTGTACCCCCTAAAAAATTCGAATCTGTCATCATGTATTTCTTTATTTCCTTTAAGTTTTCCTGGAAAAAATACCAGAGAGACAGACAGACAGTTCACACACACACACACACACACACACACACACCTACCTGATCAGAGTGTCTTTGTCCCCCCTCTCTTTCAGTGTGTGCTCAGGAGTGGAGGGGACTCTGACAATCACTATGTAAAAACCTTTCATCCCCTCCCTGCTTTCCTTTCCGTTCTGCCATCCCCCTCTCCACCCCTCTCCATTCTTCTTCTGCTGGTTCTGTCCACCCCATAATCCACCCGTCTGCACCCCACTTTGTTAATCAGGCACGGCCCAGTGCACCGGTCAGCCCCAGTCTGGATCCTCTGCTTCCACTAATGTCATGCAGTGAATGTGAGGGACCTTTCTGCATCTGAGTGCAGTATGTTCTTGTCGTTCTGTTTGCTCCATTGCTTTTATCTCACTGTATCAAAACTACTGAATGGTTAATTGTTTGTTTGTTTGTTTTTTTGCTATTCTTGTTTTAACACCTAAAATAAAATCAACAAAAACCTTGGCGCAAACTTGATTTTGGCCCAAGCATTGTGCCAGTGGGTTTGGCGGAAATATTTTATCTATATATTATATGGCTCCTTGACAAATTGTTTCCGCTATACAATATAAAATTATCAGTTAGAATATAGATGCATGTGGATGGGTAAAAGTGTTTTTGTTTTGTTTTTTTGTGGAAAGATTTGTGGACGGGTTGAATCTAGTGTTGTTAAATGCTCTCCAGTGACCTTACATCTTGTAAAGGGTTAAATGAAAACATGTGTTACACTGCCTGGGTTTAATGTGGACCTTTTCCTGCCTCTGCATCTTCTGTCTGACACAAGCTTCATCTAAATCAGGGTTTTCACTGACTCTCCCAACTATTGTGCCACATCTCTCACTGCAACAACACAATGATTGTTTCCTTTGGTAGTGACATGTTGACTCCAATCTAATGTCTTGTGTTTACTTCAGAGATTCACATGTGGTCATTTCATTGTGATTTTTCCATCATTTTGCCAGTACCTGTTGACTTTAACTTAGCCTACTAATTTTCTGACTACATGAAGACAGTGAGATAATTATAGTAAAAATAATTACAAAAAGAAAGGAAAATTGAAGATGAAAATGAAAAAAGAAGATACAACCCACCTAAGCCTCTTAGTTAACATGTTCTACTTTATTTTATTTTTCATATTCAAAGTATTTCCTTTTGTTTAGCCTCTGCTGCTTTCAGCAATGGCATCACAGGTTTTGTTTTCTTTGTCTGTGTATCCGCAGGCACTGGACACCAGATGCAGCAGAAGGGACACTAAACAAATACCAGACACATTCATTATTTTATATGTACTTTGGGTCATGGGCTTATTTTCTCAACATAACATTTTTAGCTATAAACACATCCAAGGAGTTTTATGTATGAGTTTTATGTATGAACTGAACCGGGGTGAACTCTGACATTTGACATCACTGTTGGCAACCTCATGAGCCTTATTTAAATCTTCTTACACCACAACATCAAAGGTCTGTTTAGCAGCATGTAATGGAGATTAACTTTACTGTGTGTGTAAGTAAGAGGCCCAGGTGAACTCTGGGTTGCCCAAAACACAGCCAACCCCCATCCCTATCCCCGTCCACACACACAGCCCGCTGTCTGGACCACAGGAGCAAGCCCTCCGCCTCCTCCTAACTGCAAACAGGAATGTCAAAGGAATTTTCATTAAGGAAATTGCTATGTCACTTAGAGTGATACTGTTAGTTATATTCTGAAACAATCCCTCTAATCACCAACCACTACTTCTACGATTAACCAATAAAACCCAGTTTAGTCCTTTAATTTAATGATGAACCTTATGAGAATAAGATTTTTGCCAAATGTTAATCTGTGCCAGAACAAACACATGCACACATCCTGTATCTACTAATTCAACAGCAATGGGCCTCCCTGTGTTATTCACACCAAATATTCTTATTTGGTGTATGTCAAAGAAAAAACATTGACATTAGAAAAATAACACACATCCATGTAGAAGATGGACACAAATCTGCTTTTAGTAGTCTCTGGACAATATGGCTCCCCTAGGTAATTTGAACCATGTTAGCCGAGGGCACAGGGGCAGCATAAACCCAGCAATAGAAAGCAGATGTGTACACAGACATACACGAACACATATGCACGCAAACACACGCACAAACACAACACGCAACTTACACACAATCTTACACAGATGTTCATGATTGCACCGCATCAAGCTTTTCATCTTTTTCGCAAAAAAATAAAAACAGCAGCTTTGTATAAATCAGTCTTGGTACCAATGTTAATTATGGGTCTAAATTTAATCCTGGGGTCACCATGGCAATATTTATGATTTCACTGATGTTACAATTGCTGCAGATCTTAATGATACATTAGATGGACATTTAACATTATGGTGGTAGTGGTAGTGGGTCTCTGTAGTTGTATTTTGTCACTATGCTTCGAGGGGTTGAGGGCCTAACTTTAAATTAATTTACAAATTGATTATAGTTTGTAAATTATAATCAATTATCTTCTGTACATAGTTGAATATGTGTAATTTTTGTGTGGACCCAAAGTTGACCATTTTCCTCAGTTTATCCCAATCTAGATTGTTGATTACAGTTGAAACAGAGCCATCTAGTGTCGGTGATTGGAAATACAGAGAACAAGTGGCAAAGAAAACAAGTGAATGTGGGAAGACATATGGTCATTTGTTTTAAAATCCATACCACAAACTATTATCATTATTTTTAATGCTAAAAGGGAAATATCAGACGAATAGTAGATGGGAGTGGAGTCTGACAACTCCATCTGCTCATGAAGCTCATTCTGTAGATAGATAATATGACTTCAAAACATTGTGGTGACACATCAAGGCTAAAAATTGAAACTTAACTGACACCAAAACTGGGCCAAAGGTTTTGCTGTATGTATAATATTTTTGCAACACATGCTGTCATTAAGTGAATTATACTTAATGACAGTGTGTTGACACAGGAAGCGGACCTGTAAATAGCTTTAAACACAAGGCAAAACAGAGGCCAGGCTGCAGACATTACTTTACATGTGACACAGAACCCGGGAGCAGGTGGGAACAAGTGTAACTGAAACATTGACTGAATATTTAAAGAGCTCTTAGCCTAACAGGCTGTGTGTACCTGCCAGGTCACAAACGGGAAACCACCTCAGGGCAACCCGTTCTTTCCTTCTTTCTTTGAACTGATCGTGACTCATTAAGAAACATATTATACAAGAAATCCAGCTTAATTACTGGTTACATAAATAGACTGATCAGTGTTTGTGCTGTGAAACATGATTTTTTCTTTCTTCTCCGAAGAGACACAGAACATCAGTTATGATAATGTTGTTGTAACATGCAGAAAATCTGATTCAGGAAACATATCAAAATGTCATCGGTGTGACTGAGTCATGAACTACACACACACATATTCCTTATATTGCTCAGTTGATTGCCTGTTGCCCATTTACTAATGGTATGTAATTATTACCAGAGACAAAATATTACAGTGGCATTTTTAGACATACGTATGTACATATGCTCTTTTTGTGTATTTTTTTGTGTACATTCATTGAGCTGTGTCACTGAGTATGTGTTTTCGCTCTTTTTATTCTCTCATCAGGAAGTACGCATCTCATTTTCCCTCTTTTTCTCCACCTTGCCTCTGTTCTCACAGCACTCACTCATATTTTAGTGGGAAGAGGAATCTGGAATCATTTCCCACTGCTCTGCTCAGATGCTTGCAAGCTCTCTCTCTCTCCCTCTCCCTCCCTCTCCCTCCCTCTCTCTCTCTCTCTCTCTCTCTCTCTTCCTCCCTCCCTCTCCCTCCCTCTCCCTCTCTCCCTCTCTCTCTCTCACTCTCACTCTCTCTCTCCCTCTGTCTCACTCTCTCTCTCGCTCTCTCTCTCTCACACACACACACACACACACACACACGCACACAGATGGACACTTATACACACAAAGACACACATATACACCCATACACAGAATGGTCTCTTTGGCTCCCCAGGTACTTTGTGGCTTGAATGTCTCAACACACTGTAGACCCAATCTCTCTCTCTCTCTTCCTCTCTCTCTCCACACACTCACACACACACACATACAGAGAGAGAGAGAGAGAGATGCTGTGCCATCAAAATCCACACTGATTTGTTGCCCATGTTTGACTTCTGTCCCTCTATTTCCTTCCTTCAGTTCTTGTCAGTCTTTTTGTGTATTTTTACATCTCCATGGTAAAAGCAAATATGTATCCACCAACACGTGGGCTCATCTGTTACTAAGGGCTGAGAGAGGGGGAAAGGAAGAAGTGAGGGAATATTATAGAGGACGTCTGGGATGTGGGCAGCGTTTGGAGAGAGGGACTGTATCAGTCAGTGGGTAAATATGCATCTAGCCTGAAAACACACAGACACATTAACACACAGTCCATTTCATAATTGAACTGGAAGTTTCACGCAGCCCGTCTTTGCTCTACCGCTCCTGTTTTACAGGTAAGTGTGTGACTGCTGTTTGTTTCTTGACTGTAAAAACTAGGAAACTGACACAACTGGAAATGTGGAAAGGCACCAGATGTGTCTTTTTAGACACAACTGGTTTGATGAGGCGCGGTTGCATAACACTGCTAATCTCTTGGAAACCGTCTGAGTGTGTGCTGTACTCTAAGATGCGAGAAAGACAAAACGCAACAACACAAACGTCCTGATGTAATCAAACTTCCTGATGGTGCAAACCTTTCTTGCCCTCAGTCTCAGTGTGTGTTTTTTGCGTGTGTTTCAGTAACTAGACTTGCGGGTATTATCGTAACCAGGTACAGCTCGGCATGCAGGAAAGAACTGACGTTTTCTTCTTCTTGTTCTTATTTGAAGATGATTTATTGCAAAGATGTCTATGCCAAATCAGCCATCTGGACTTCTGGCACGTGTGTTCTATTAATTTCGAAATAATTTTGGATTAAATGACATACATAGAGAGGTTGTTATAAAAGGACGACCTTTTTGTTTGACCTCACAGCGAAGCTGCTTTTCTCTTAATTTCCACTGAATAAGCCATATTTTTCGCACCAAGTTCTAATGCTCTTAAAGAGATACGCCACCTATTTTCTGTTCAGTAATAGCTATACTGGCATGTTAGCATTTCAACATTTAATAATGAGCATTCACCCTGCCAGGTAAAAGCTCACATTAGTCTCTCAGCTCAGTGCCCTCAGGCTCTCTGTTAAAATGTGTTGTTATAATGGCCAAGCCAAGACACCCATGTGATGGTATTAAAGTAATTATCTCATCAGGCTTGTCAACGCTCCTAAAGCCACAGAAGCTATAATAAAACTAGCAGCTTAAAGGCTTCACTAAATTGACTGTGATGAATGAAATATGCTCAGGTCCAATTTAAGACTTTTACCCTCATGTTTAATTTGCAGGAGTGTCGATCTCACCTGCCGCGTCCATGGCTCTCCTGTGCTCTGTTGTGTTGGTGCTGCTTTGTTTTTGTCACTCTGCTCGGGCCACGGTCATAAGCGACGTGGACATCGGAGGAGTTCCGCTGTGGATTAACCGCCTGCTGGGTGAGCCCAGCGTGCTCAGCCTGCAGGGGCGGATGGACCCGGCCTGGTTCCGAGCCAACAACCCGCAGGCCTGCCCGCAACAGTGTGACTGCCCCATCCAGTGGCCCACAGCGCTCTACTGCGACCACAGAGGCTTGGCAGAGATCCCTGACAGCCTGCCCGACAGAACCCAATACCTGTTTCTACAGGTAAACAAAAAAAAAAACACTTTCACAGTCACTGAGCTTTACAAAGTGCCACAACCCACAGAGATCCCACAGTGACTGACCGCTACTCCACTATATACTGCACATAATGAAACGTATTAGGAAGTGTTTTCTTTCATTCTCAGGGAAACAACATCTCGTCCCTGTCCTCCTCGCTACTGGCCAACATTACTGGGCTGCGCTGGCTCATCCTGGACCACAACCAGCTGCAGAGTGACAAGCTGGACCAGGCCATCCTGCAGAACCAGACCCAGCTGTGCTACTTTTTTGCCAACCACAACCACTTTACTTCAGTGCCCAGTGGGCTACCGGCAGGACTCAAGCAGCTGCGCCTGGCCCACAACCAAATCAGCAGCATCAGCCCCGGAGCTTTCGGGAACCTGAACAACCTGACGCTGCTGCTGCTTCAAGGAAACAGACTGCAAACCATCACAGAGGGAGACCTCAAAGGTAATGTAATGTGTCATTTCCTTTCTATACTCGCCGTTAAAAAGACACTTCAACTTTGACCTGCTTTTGTCTGCGTTCACATCAAGAAAAAAATAACCTGTCGACATCCATTAAACAGAAAGAATTCTACATCCTTTTCCTTTGTTTAGGTTTCACTTTCAATGTAATTTTGAAGTTTTTAATTGATTTCTGTTAGTATATATGCAATTCATCATAAAATTTTATTCAATTCTCCCAAAATGTAAAGAGGTTTTATAAAAATCGATACCTTATGAAAGTAACGCGTAGATACATTGATGTTCGGTCTTGTTGCACCTCTGAACAGTCAAGAAATATCACTAGTATTTTTGTCACAGTCTTTTGTCCACATTTCATTTTGCAGGCTTATTTGTGTTTTCATCACATCCTGATGTCTTGCAGGTCTGCTCAGTCTGAACCTGTTAGACCTCAGTGGGAATCTGTTCTCATCTGTGCCCAGGCATTTACCGTCTTCTGTCCAGCAGCTCTATTTGTCCTATAACTCTCTGTCTGTGCTGGATGGGGACAGTTTTATGGGACTCCTGAACCTCAAATACCTGCACCTGAGTCACTGTGATTTGCAGAGTGCTGAAGTCCACCCATGGGTCTTTAACGTCTCCAGCTTGGTGGAACTGGACCTTTCTTATAACAAACTTAGCACCATTCCAGCAGTTCCCAGCACCCTGCAGTACCTTTACCTCCAGGCCAATGAAATACGAGGTAAGATGCACAGATAAAGAAAATGTGCATGCAGTCACCTTTCACCCTGTGAACGCAGAGGTGTCGCTGACTTCATTTCTGGGAAAGGCTGATTTCTCTACGTACGTGTGCATACATGCATGACGTACGTACGTCATGCATGTATGACTGAGTTTTGTGGGTGACCACCTGGGGAAGTTTGACACCTAAACACTGCCACGAGGGGGGGTGGGGGTGGGGGGACAAATGTGGAAAATGTATAAAAAAGTGTAAAGAAACTTGAACAGCCGCCGCCAACATAGCTGACCCCCTTCACTCTATGGGGACACAGGAGGAGCTGAGGATGCAGATGGAGGTTGGAGGAAGAGTGTAAAGGATGGGTGAGGAGATGAGAGGGGAGGGAATATTCGGTGGTTGGTTGGAAGGGAATTGGGGAAGCAAAGGAGGGAGAGGAATGAAAACATCTGTAATGGATTCAGAGCCAGAAGCACATGCTGTTCCCCTCTTCAGTCTCCTCTCTGCGCTCTGCTCTCTCTCTCTCTCTCTCTCTCCCTCTCTCTCTCTCTCTCTCTCTACTTGCCATCACTCTGGCTGTTTTTTGACAGATAGGATTTGTATTCCGATGCCAGGAGCCAGGAGCCACTTCTTGACTCCAGCAGTACTGACCCGGTGTGCTGCTTCGGCTTTTGGCTTTGGCCAATTTGCACATGTGCTTATGTTTGTCAGCGTCTGAGGCAGCAGACAGCAGGGCTGTGTACCAACCCGACAGACAGACGGCAAAGCACTTCCACAATAACACACACCTCATCGTCTAGCTAGCAGACTTGCAGCAACAATTCCTGTTGTAGAGCCCACAGTGTGAGCTAAGAGCCGCGTTGCCACTGCACTGAAGTGAGAAAGCAGAGGAGGCTGTTGTGGTTTCTTCTGCCTCTGTTCTCACCACAGCACCTGCAAGACATCTAATGGTAAACGCAAACCCTGAGAGGAAGATGGATGTTTGCACTGAGAACGTATAAGACGAGTTCTTCTTTTTATATCTTCGTCTTCGTCTTGAGCATGCGGACATGTTGAGCACATGGTACATGGTGTAATGTGAGATCAAAGCTTTTTGCACTGGTTTAGTATCAAGAATGTTATGATGAAACAGCAATAAGCAGACAACTCTCATTTGGTTGAATAATGGATCTCTAAGAATAAAATGTAATGTCTGTTTCCCATCTGTTTATTGCAGAGTTCAACATGACCAGTTTCTGCAGAGACGTCGGGCCTCTGTCCTACTCCAGAATGAAGATCCTGCGACTGGACGGAAACAGAATGTCCTACCAGCAGCTGCCATCCGACTGGAACGCCTGCCTTCGAGTGCTTGAGAGGATTTACATATGACGCCACCTTAAACTATGATGACTGTATGTGACTGACCAAAGTCATCAACAAGCAAGAAAAACATGACCATTAAAAAAAAAAATGTTGTTAGCCAGTTCATCATTTCTGAAGTAAGACATGTCTTATGACGATTATGTCTTCAATATGTAGATGCCTGGCATGACGCCGCAGAGAAAACTGACCATCAAAAGATGTTAAAGCTTGAACTCGTACAATAAACCAGTGTTATTTTATCATAATGCCAAACATTTTGATCAAAACTGTTCTTATACCACAAGCATTCCCACTGGTCTCTCTCTCTCTCTCTCATCCCAGATTTTCCAATTTCAGCCTCAGCAGGGTCGTACATCTGTGTGTTATTACCACGTAGGAACTGGGACAAACCCTCTCTGAACAAAATAATGAGCTCTGGTTACAGTAGGTTGTCTTGGGGCAAAGGGAAATAGGAACAAATGGGAATCAGCTGGTCAGTGGTAAACTGCCACATCAGTCCATCACTGGAGCTGGGAGCAATATTAAATATCTTGTCTCATAACAACTTTTTATTGCATTGTTGATATTTTCTATTGATCTACTTGACAAACTATGACAATGATGTCCACTGTGGAAGATTTAGAATAATAAGAGAAATAATTATCTGGCTTTCATAACCAAAGGTAGGAAGGATGACAAATACTTAGAATTCTTTGTATAGTAATTAATGTACTGATTCCATTCTGAGATAAGACTGTAAATCTCACATAGTAAGTACCGTCAGTTACATACAGCTGTACTTTGGTTGAATTATATCTGTGTACAACGTTTTTTCGCTCCAGTAGTCTCAGTTGTTTATGTTAAAGGAAGCAGCCAACGGGCCGAGAAGAGCAAGGTGCTGCAAACAACGACAAAACTTTGGTCATCAACAGTAATGGATGGGTGAAATCTGTGGTTTCAAACGAAAGCTTAACAACTGGAGCAAAAAAAAAAAGAATATTGTTATGATTATCATGTCTCATAATTATGAACTCCAGATGTCATGAGTTACCCAGCATCTAATTACAACTACTTAGCATCTCATAGATTTGAAAGAAGCTGTGATATAATCATATCTATAAAGGCAACATCAGTGGATCAGAGTCTGTTTCCATTTATAAAATCAGCAAATAACAAAATGCGCTGACTCACAAATAATGATACTAACGACATTTCCCATCAGTGCTATTTACCAAGAAGGCCCAGCTTGTAAATGAAGACAGAGTCATTGCGATCCTGTTTGCTCAAATGGTGAAAGAACTAATCGCTTTTGTTGCTGTTCTCATCATCATACACTCACAGGAATTATGTTATATCTATAACCCACAGGATGTAACCAACACACACCTTTTTGTGATTTAGTTTGTTGCTTATAAAAGCATTTAATGCAGAACAATGTCTGCATCTACAATAGTCTGTTTCTCTAAAGTATTCATTCACTTACTAGTAATTGCTACTAAGTAAGTGAGAGTGTGTTTATATGTGTGCTTCTTTGTGTGTGTGTGTGTGTGTGTGTGTGTGTGTGTGTGTGTGTGTTTGTACCAGTCATATTTTCCAGGTGACACCATGTCTAATGCTGTGAGTGTGTCTGATGGTCTGATCGGGTTCGTGCTATGTCTGGACCATTTTACCAGAAGCAGAACAAAGTTCCTTTGAAGGACGAGTATAAAACATAAGCCACAGTGTGAGCTTGTTCCCAGTGGCGACCAGTCGACCAGTCCGCAGTGTACTGGCTTTCTATGACGTCATGATGGATGGAGACAGGCAGAAGGAAAAGCTCACTGTTTCCATGTTGTTGCTGAGAGGCTGTAAATACAATACAGGCCGGCTGATGCATCAAGCTCAGCATCTGCTTGTTATATTATTTATTACAAATAGGTTTTCTAATAACATTTGAACAAAACAATTACCAAATCTCTAGCTCTGGCCTTATTATTGAACAGACACATGAGATATTGATCTCATGTGTCAGCAATATGGCCAATAGATTTATTCCCTTAAATGTCAAACTACAGTTTTAATCTTTTTTAATGTTTCCGTGAACTTTATAAAGGTCAGTTCCCCAGGTTTTGGCTGATGACGTCATGTCTACTATGTGTCTCCTCGTATGAAGGAACAAACAGCTCTACTTTCGACCACAAACAACCCTGTTGAGAAGACCCAGACGCAGGTTTTCAGGTGTTGGCAGCTGGGTGGTGTCACTGCTGCAGAAGGAGACACTGCAGAGCCAGAAGGCTCATGTGAACACCTGAACGGCTGCCTGGCAACTCACAGTGGAATGAGCCTCCAAGTGAATGTGTGCCTTTGTTGCTTTATGGCAAGACAGTGAAGTGGCCGTTAATGGTGGATGGATTATCTCTAATCATTCTTCCCATTCTAAATTCCACCGGATTTGTTCAGAGAGATAGGCCTGGGAAAGGGTGAGAATTTAAACTGGTAGACAAGAAAAGCAGATTGGGGAGAGTGCTGGTCTCAAAGCTCAGATGCTGTGAGTTTCATTTTGATTGAATCTGGATCAACTTTGGATGCTAATCTGTGAGTTATTCACAGCTACAGGGTTGTATTTGCAGCCTTTGAATAAACAGACTGGTGGAATCATTAATCGTCTGTCCATTCCTATCCTCTGAACACAACTCTCACAACCAGCAAAACACCAGTCAATTTGCTGTGGAGCGCTCTGATGGAGCAGCAGAGCTCTGGCCAGAAATTCAAAACTCCAGTGCCCTTAGTTTACGTTTTCAGGTTTTTCATATCAGCAATTTGAAAAAATATATTTTTGCTGCTAAAGCTCCAGATATTTGCCTGAGGTGAAAGCCGAGATGATAACGTTGAACCAAATGAACTGTGCTCTTTTTTTAAAATCAGTTCATTTTGCTCCATACCTGCTGAGCGTGTAAATAAGAAATAGTTTGTGGTGTCAACTTCACACATCTGTCAAATAAGTGTGATGATGTCAGTGTTCTGGTGCTGTGCTGCACAAAACATGATGAATAAATCAATTGGAGCAGGCTTCAGTCAGTGGTGATGTCAGAGAACTTTGATGCAGATACTTTATATCGATCAATGTAATTTTGCAGCTGGGATTTGGCCTGAGTTGCCTTCAGGTAAAGCTGCCAGGAATACATTGACTGTAATAGCAGCAGTGTGTGATAGAGATGATGGCTGCTCCTCTGTGAGGATCTCATTGGCTACGTGACAGTAAATTAGCACGCGACTTAGCAAAAGTTTGAGCAAAATAGATTATTATTGTTATCTCTTATGGATGTTGGATTCCTGACTTTGAAGCATTGCTATTTGCTGCTCTGCTGAGATCATGATTGACTTTGGGTCTCATAAAACACAATGATAGACCAAATGACTCAAACAGGGAAATAATATGCAGAGAAGGTTAGACCTCCCAGCTGGGTGAAGAGTGTGTGTGTTGCTGGGAGGAGAAACCAAATCCATCTCTGACTTGTGTGGTACGATGGCTGAGGAAGCTGTTAGTTTCATTTACAGGCCTGTTTACAAGCAAGACTACAAAATCCAGCCCTCTCATTAAACACACACACACACACACACACACACACACACACACACACACACACACACACACACACAGATGCTGATTCTGCTGGCTGGTATTCACTTTACAGTCTGAAGAGAGTTACTGAAGTTTTATAGACTAGTCATTATGCAAGGTGGAAAAAAAACCCTTTTTATTGCAAAAGCAAGAAAGTTCATAATTTCTTGTTTGTTTATTAAGTCTTACCAGGGGGTAATTCATTTTTGAATGCAGTTTCAGAAATTGTTATAGCCACAAGTTCCACAAGAGTATCCACCACAGAAATGTGTCAGCGAACATATAATCTGTGTCTGAAACCAGTAGCTTCAGCCAAGAAATATAGCAAAAACACATTTTCTTACACAAATGCTCATGTCTTTGTTCTCGTGCCTTTTTCTTTTTGCACAATAAGTTTGAAATCGAACATAAGAGAGCTGGAGAAGATGTCACTGAAGGGGAATGTTTACAACTGCTTTTTTTTTACAGTCCCTGCACTGAGCATGAGACCAGCTGACAATGCAGTTCAGAGCACATTGAGGTGTTGTGTTTTTTTTTTCCTGTTCCCTATGACAATTGCATTAGCTTGCTGACAAACTATGAAAAGAGGATAGGGTGGCGCAGGTTGAGTGAGTAGGAGGCTGTGTCAGAATGGTTAAAGAGCTGAGACGTAAAGCACAGGGTCCAGGCCGAATAATGTGTGTGTGTGATATATGTGTGTGTTGCGTGTGAGAGGAGAGTTGGACTTTGTATGGCGCCTTTATGACATGATCCATTTCATACTGAATACCAGAGCGGAGCCTGACATCTGAAACATATGCACCATACCCATCACAGCATGCACACACGCTTGCACATACACACTTGAGACGTTAGTTCTTCTCTTTTACAAAAAAGTTATCCATCACTGTAAGCAGACATTTTACAAGTTGTGTTTTTTTAAAAAACACAACTTGTCAACTGTGATTAAAATCAAAGTAAGATGATTTGAATTAAACTGTGATCGAATGAAGATGAAAGCTGCCGTAGGGAATCATCATTTCAGTCAGCAACAGTTGTCGCCAACAAATGAAAAGGCCCGCGATGCCTAACTCTAAAATCAAAAAGCCATTGTTTCAAAAAATTACCAGGTTGTTTACGCGAGCAGCGCGCCTCTGTTATCACAGTAAATTACAACTTTCATGAAAACGGGACAGGCCCGATGAAGGTAACTACAGGGAGCACACACTCAATTTCATTCACTGTGACAGCAGATGATAAGATACAACCCATACAACACTTTGAACATGACATCATGCCAATACAAACTGTCTCTCTCATCAGCTGGACATCTCTGCTCAGATTACAGTCGAGTGTATTACCACTTTCACTCCCTGACAAATGTTGTGTGGTCCAGTTTGAACAAACTGAATAAACTGGCTTCATCGTGGTCTCTGGTTTGAGCAGTTCACTGAATGTCAGGGATAACAGAGGACGAGCCTTTTCACTCAACATTCCAAAAAAACCTCATGAGAAACTTACACCAAGAAATCAAAGTATAAATTACTGCTCTCCAGACAGAAAGAAAAACCAGGATTCAAAAGTGGTAACCATTGCATCACCATACTGCCACACCCTTCATTGTTTTAAGCAGAGATTATTCATTATTAATACAAACTAATGTAATGTGTATAACCACAATATGATTTATGAAGCAGTAAATGCGCAAGAACACGCACAAGAGAATTATCAAAAAATCTGAATCGAAGAAAGACGGCAAACTTTTGCTGATGTGGGTCTGCAGAACTGTGGATTTCGAGTTG